>CM055073.1:32402013-32549513 GCA_029204045.2 Tillandsia leiboldiana | reverse complement strand
TTTTAAATATTACCTAGGTAGGGATTGAAAGGTTTTGATGTATATTTATCTCTACAAAATAAATCAAATAGGTTGAATTTTTAAAAGAAAATTCTATTCATTACCTCGGTTAAGATGAATAATAATCCCAATCACTGAATTGAGAATCTCATCCTCTATTTTGGGAGTTGACTATTCATTTCGAAATTTACTTTTAAAAGTATTAAAGTTTAGTTTCAGATTACTTCAAAAACTCTAAATTACGTAGCAGAAACTTTTGACAATCCATCCTCTATAACAAAGTTGGAAGTGTAGTTCTCTTCTTAATGTTCATGAAAATTTTGTGCTAATATTGTAGAGGTACTTGAGAGAGCTAAAGATGAGAAGGGAGGCTTCTTCTCTTTGTCTATTGACTCACCTAAAAATATCACAAGCTTGATAAACCTCTACAAGTGCTCCCAAGTAGCTTTTCCCCATGAGTTTGAGACCATGCAAGGTGTGGAGGAGTTTGCAAAGTCCCAACTCCAAAAAGCACTTCTTGAGGGAAGCCCAAGTGTTTTGAGTGCAAATAACCTTGAGATTGAGGTAATTAATTTCCTTTTTCTTTTCCTTTTCTAGTGTATTATCTAGATATTGAGGTAGTTTCCTTTTCTTTTCCTTTTCTAGTGTTTTGAGTGTACACACACACACACACTCTCTCTCTCTCTCTCTTTGTCATGGTATTTATTTATCAATATTATTGAGATCAAATTACTTGGACAATTGAAGATAAGATTTGCTTTGGAGTATCCAAGGAGATACCTCTTGCCAAGATTGGAATCAAGAAGCATTATAAGGCAATTGTGGCCTAGCAGTGGGGGGAGAAAATGGTGCCTACAACTTGCAAAAATAGACATGGAGATGCTCCAAAGGCTCCATCAACAAGAGAGGCAATTTCTCGAAGAGTTAAGAAAACTTGGCCCCCCTATCAATTATTCTCTTTTTTTTTTTCTTTTTTTTTTTCTTTTAATGCAATACTTGATTTGATCCGACTTATAGAATAGTTTATGTGCTATTTGGTTGGATGCAGTAAAAAGTGATGCCGTTATATTATACTATAAATAGCACGAAATATTTGGTACTATTAAGTTTTTCACCATTCAATTTATATCTTTGATTATTTTCATCCTATACATCATACTATTTCACCTACCATGTACTAAATCCTAAAAAATCATTATCATCCTAATCTAAGAAGTAAAAATGGTTAAAAGATAGATTTAATGGTGATAAATTTGATAGCACTAAGTTCTCATTACTATTGATTGTATAGTAGTCTTATATATATATATATATATATATATATATATATATATATATATATATATATATATATATATATATATATATATATATATATATATATATATATATATATATATAGTCCGGTTAGAATACTATCGATAGTACCAATCAATTGGTGCTATCAAATTTTTAGCCGTTAGATGAAAAGATATGCGATTAGAATTATAGTGGTCCCCTAAAAATTTTACTATTGAACCAACCACCTAGTAAACCCTAGGGGACTACTATCATCTTAACCACACATCCTTTAATTCAAAGGCTAAAAACTTGATAGCACTAATGGCTTGGTGCTATCAATAATATATATATATATATATATATATATATATATATATATATATATATATATATATATATATAGTAAAGTTTACATACTTTCAAAAGTACAAGTCCATTTATTTTTGTAGTTTTTTTGCTATAAAATTTGTATTAAGATCTGTGCAGTTATACTCTTTCTCTCTCTCTCTCTTTAATTGCCTTATAAGCAGCACGAATCCCAATACAAATTTTATGATAAAAATTTACAAGTAAATTATAGAGATTGACTTGTACTTTTGAAATTATATAAAGCTCTACAAATCTTGTAGGTTTTTAGCTCTGGGATGAAAAGATGTATGGTTAGGCTGATAGTGGATCTCTTGGATTAAGTGAGTGGTTGGTGAAATAGAATGATCTAAGAAATGAATCTCTCTCTCTCTCTCTCTCTCTCTCTCTCTCTCTCTATATATATATATATATATATATATATATATATATATATATATATATATATATATATATATATATATATATATATATATATAGTCGAGTTGGAATGCTATCAGTAGTAAATAAGTTCCATTGACATCCATTTATTTTTGATGGCGGAGCTTCCAAATCGACGATCGACATCGTTAAATATAATCTAGACCACTGAAAGTATCTAGAAAATCAAATTTTAAATTTTTTCGACATTATTGACGTAATGATCAAAAGGTTGTAAAATTTATAATTTTAATATAAATATTAGTCTTTTTTCTGTTTAATAGTGTAAAGAAACATAAGTCAATAAAATTTTAGTTAGAAACTTTTTTAAATTATTTAAAATAGATTTATACTCTCCATTTTGATTACAAGACTTTTATAATTATTTTTTGAAAGATATTTATTTCCAACGGTTTATTTTTGTATCAACTTAATAAATAAGAAAAGAATATAAAAAAACTATGAAATTTAATTTTTCACACAATTTAAATAATTTAGATCATATTTAATCACTACAACAAAATTAGGTTATAGCGACACTTTTAAGTATTTCTAAAATCTAAAAAAAGTGTCGCTGACAAAAATACCGACACTTATTGTAAGTGTTGTTATATGTGCCGTCGCTAGGGTGTATAGCGACACATTTTTATAATGTGTCCCAAAAATGTGTCCCTATAACGTAATTTTGGATATAGATGGAATATAGATAGGACACTTATACAAAAGTGTCACAAACATGTGTCCCTATAACCTAATTTTGTTGTAGTGAATAGTGTCGATCGTCGTTTTGAAAGTTTTAGCAACGGAATCCATTTGTTATTAATAGTAATCCAATCTAACTAACATATATATATATATATATATATATATATATATATATATATAGCAATGCTACATGTACACCCCGAAGGGGTGTATATCATACACCTTCATTATTTTAATGGTGGCGATATCTTTTACGGGTCACATCGATTGACCCATCATCACACCCCACCCATTGGATGGGTGGGGTGTGTGATATACACCCCAAAAGGGATGTACAAGTATCATTTCCCATATATATATATATATATATATATATATATATATATATATATATATATATATATATATATATATATATATATATATATATATATATATATAGCTAGTCTAACTATTATAATATCGATAGCAGTAAAGACTTGGTGCTATCAAGTTTTCTATTATTATATCAACTTTTTTTTTATCACTTTCAATTCTTAGATTATACTATTCAACCCGAAGCTACTATCATCCTAACTGCATATTTTTTCATCCAAAAGTTAATAGCTTAATAGCAAATAGCACCAATGATTTAGAGCTATTAATAACATAGCAATCTAGTTATATATATATATATGTTTGCATGTTTTATTTTATTTTATTTTTCTCTTTATATTGTATAGGTGGTGGGAGGCTCAAGGGTTCAAAGAAGTGTCCTTTGCTCGCACAGCGGTTGCAAAGTGCTTTCTGGCCGTCGCGCCCGCGATTTTTGAACCACAGTTTTCTGCTTTTCGCATAGCGTTTACTAAAGCTGCATGCTTAGCCACCATAATGGATGATTTCATTGATCTCCCACACTCTGATCCTCATGAAATTTCCAGGTTTAATGAGGCTGTTCAAAGGTACGCGCATATATATGCATGCAGTGACGAAGCCATATGTAGACTGAGGGGGCCATGACCCCCCCCCCCCCCCAACTTTTAAAATGTTCATTTTAGGTCCCTATATTATTATTGATTTAAAAAATAAGTAGTTGTAGATAAACAAATATTACGTTAATTGCCTATATAAAAAGTTTTTTAGTATGTATCACTAAAGAAATTTTTTTAAAATAATTATATACACCTGATACACCATACATCATATTTTATGACATTCATAATACTTGCATATTAAATATATAAGAAGTTATAAATTTAAATATATATGAATTTAAGTATCTAATAGTCCTAAAAATCAGCAGTGAAAAAAAATATATTAGGGGCTATAAAATATAGATGTCTAAAAATTATAATTGTTGATATGCATGTACTTTGAATGGCATCAAATATACTTAATAATTTTAATTTTAATTTTAAATTTTTTAATTGTATAGCCTTTGGCCCCTCCAGAAATTATATTTTGGCTTCGTCCTTGTATGCATGCATGCAGTAATATAACACACGCACACACGCGTGCACACATACACACACAAAATCTTTTTTTTTGTGTTTAGCACATTTGCACTTTGCCATACTGCATGTGATTTTATAAAATTATATTTTGCTATTCCATAATCTTGTTTTCGGAGATAATTATGTACGATTTTCTACAAACTTAAGATCCCGTTTGATTTGGAGATAAAATGAAGATGACTGATGTTATTTTTACTATTCCGTCAAACGATATATATTTTGGTCCGAATATATTATTTCGGATAAATTTTGTGTTAGTGACAGTTGAGTGTTACGGAAAGCACAATTATTCAAACTGCGGAATAGTAAAATACAAATTAATGTACTGAACCACGGAGGAAACATTTGAAAACTATCCAATTTATTAACTATTTTTATTCTCTTTGTTAATTTAAATAGATGGGATGCTTCATTATTGGGTGATGCGAAAGAACAGAGATCAATAATACTCACAAGCTTATGCCGTTCAATAGAAGAGATGGCAATAGAAGCAAGTAGGCTTCAGAATAAGGAGCTTCTTCCTTTCTATAAGAACTTGGTATATGCATTTTTCTTTCTTTTTTTTCTTTCTTTAAATTTTCTCGCATAAAATAATTATGGGTTAAGAGCTACGTTTCTTGTGCTAGAAACAAAAAGATGCACATCTTACGCCGGCTTATTTTAGGGCTCATTGGTGCTATCAAGTTTTCTGCTTTAGATTAACTTCTTTGATCATTTTTATCCGTTAGATTTTACTATTTTTCCAACCACCTATTAAACCCAAGGAGTCCATTATCATATTAACCACACATTTTTTAATCCAATGATTAAACATTTAATAGCACCAATGACTTGATACTATTAACAGTATTCCAGCCTATATATATATATATATATATATATATATATATATATATATATATATATATATATATATATATATATATATATATATAGTCCGGCAACTATACTATTAATAATATCAAATTATTAGTACTATCAAATTTTCTATTCTTAGATCAACCTCTTTGATCATTTTTATTCGTTAGATTTTATTATTTTCCAACCACCTATTAAACCCAAGAGGTCCACCATCATCTCAACCATATATTTTTTAATTTAAGAGTTAAAAACTTGATAGTACCAATGACTTGATACTATTAATATAATTCTAACCTAGCTCTCTATATGTATATATAGTAGAGCTTATATACTTTTAAAAGTATAAGTCTATCCATATTTGTGAATTTTTTACCATTAAATTTGTATTGGGATTTGTGTTTTTTATTTTATCTTTCTCTTTTTTTAGTTGATTTTATAAAAACACAAATTTCAATACAAATTTAATAATAAAAAATTTACAAATATGGATGAGCTTATACTTTTAAAAACATATATGCTACTCTCTCTCTCTCTCTCTCTCTCTCTCTCTATATATATATATATATATATATATATATATATATTAAAAATATGGAAAAGTTTGCAAACTAACCCATTTTAACATCTAATATTAATTTATTGATGAAAAAAAAAAATGAATATCAAATTAAGTGATTTTTGAAGCTACATATGCATTAAAGATACGTACAAGAGCTTACCATGCATTTAACAAAAGGAAGGGTTGTTTAAAATTTTCATATATAACAAAGTTTATTTTAATAATAAATATATATTTTTTAGGTGGAGAGAAACTTTTGAGGCCAAATTTAATTTCTTATTAAAAAGGTTAAAATATAGAAAATTTTCTTATAAATACTCGTTTTTTTATATATATATAATTTTGACTTTTAAAAATTTATATTTTATCCTTTTAAAATATCAGAAAATATTTTCAGAAATTACGGTGTTTATGAAAAGGTGAAATAACTATAACCTTACTTGTTTTATAAAGATAAAAATTAATTTTTAATATATTTTTATTATTTTAAAATTATTTATGATATAAATTATAAAAAATTAATAAAATATTAACGGAACCTGATGGAAGGGTACAAAATACATAAACTTGAATTTTTGACGAGATAAAATATAGCTTTTTAAAAATCGGGAAAAAGTAAAAAAAACGAATAATTACATAGAATTTTATGTAATTTAGCCTATTAAAAAAATATGTTTTAGCATCTTCGTATCATCTTTCTTTCAATAAACATAACAACAGTAATGAGACGGATTAATTTGACATATTACTGAAAGGTCATATAATATTAAAGTCATTTTCAAAAAAATAAGGGCGATAGTTGGTATGTAATCTAGGCCGTACATGCCTGGTGGCACTATTCAGATTTTTTTGGACCAAATTGGTTCACAAGGTGGCTCCGTCCGGCCTGGATTCGAATTAGTGCCGGGCTGGACTGCCTTTTATTGGACTATGGTCCAACAGAGTCCATTGCAGGGACTGGGCCGGCCCTTTTAAATACTTTTTTTTATCTATTTTTATAATTTTAACTATTAATTTTATTATATATATATAGAATTAGCTTGGAATACTATCGATAACACCAAGTCATTAGTGCTATCAATTTTTTAGCCCCTGGATTAAGAGATGTGCGGTTAGGATGATAGTGGTCTCCTAGGGTTTAGTGGGTGGTTGGTTGACTAGTAAAAATCTTAGGGGATCACTATAATCCCAACCGCACATCCTTTCATCCAAAGGCTATAAACTTAGTAGCACCAATTACTTGGTGCTATCGATAGTATCCAGCCTAACTCATATATATATATATATATATATATATATATATATATATATATATATATATATATATATATATATATATATATATATATATATATATAGGGTTAATTGCATACATGTCCCTGCAAATATGTCGAATTGCAAATATATTCCTGCAAAATTCAACTTTTCATATTTATCCCTTCAAAAATCCAAAGTTATTCAAATATGCCCCTCTGGTTAATCCCCGTTTGGAATCTGTTTATTTTTTAACAGATTCGATGTGAAATGACTTTTTTGCCCCCTTACAAATATATCCCTCCAAAAGCAATACCATTATATTTGTTACAAAAATGCCCCTCTCCAAAAATCATAAAATTTTATCATCAAAATAATTCTTTTTTTTTCCTTTTTTTTTTTTTTTGAGGTATAATATGGAAAGGGTAAATATGTAAATTCAATTTTTAATCTAACCAAGGTTAAGCATTTAACCTAGGGTTAAATCAACTTTTTTAACAGAGATGGACGGTAGGGGCATATTTGAATAACGGTGGATTTTTGAAGGGATAAATATGAAAAGTTGAATTTTACAGGGATATATTTGTAATTCGACATATTTGTAGGGACATGTATGCAATTAACCCATATATATATATATATATATATATATATATATATATATATATATATATATATATATATATATATATATATATATATATATATATATAGAGAGAGAGAGAGAGAGAGAGAGAGAGAGAGAGAGAGAGAGAGAGAGTTGGGCTGGAATGCTATTGATAGCACCAACCCAATTTTGCCACCCATTTTGTAGCCATTGGATCGCATTGAGATCCGTGTAGACTCTTTAATGAAAAAAAAGAGAAAAGAAAAAGTAAAAAAAAAAAGTAAAAAGTAAAAAGTTTTTCTTTTTAATTAAAGGGTTTGCACGAATCTCAATGCAATCCAATAGCTACAAAATGGGTGGCAAAGTTGGGTTGGTGCTATCAATAGCATTCCAGCCCAACTCTCTCTCTCTCTCTATATATATATATATATATATATATATATATATATATATATATATATATATATATATATATATATATATATATATATATATTCGGCTACTATACTTTTATGAGTAAAATCTTTTTATACTCATAAGTTTTAATTACTTGGATGAAGAAATGTGCAGTTAGGATTATTGTAGTTCCTAGAATTTATACAATTTTCCCAATAACCTAGTAAACCCTAGGAGGACTACTATCATCCTAACCGCACATTTTTTCATCAAAGGGTAAAAAGTTATGAGTATAAAAGGATTTATACTCATAAGAGTATAGTAGCCTTACGCTATATATATATATATATATATATATATATATATATATATATATATATATATATATATATATATATATATATATATATATATATATATATATATATATATATATATATATATATATATATATAATTGAGCTACTATGCTTTTAAAAGTACTAAGTTACTGGTGTTTGTAAGTTTTTAATCTTTGAATGAAAAGATATTTTGTTAGGATGATTGTATGATGTTTGGGTTTAGTGTGGTGAAATAGCATGATCTAAGAAGGGGGAATTAGTCAAAGGGTTAGATCTAATGGTGAAAAACTTACATCCACCAAATATTTGATATTTTTACAAGTATAGTAGCCGAACTATATATATATATATAAAATCCTCCTGTAAATACCTATTTTTTAACTTTTCCTAATGACTTTCAAAAATCTATATTTTACTCCATTAAAAATTCAAATTGATATATTTGGCTCCCCTCCGTCAGGCTTCCGTCAATATTACGTCAAATTTTTATAATTTATATCGAAAATATTCTTGAAATGATAGAAATACATTAGAATAGATTTCTTTTTATAGAGTAAGCAAGGGTAATATGGTCATTTCACCATCTTCATTAACATTGTAATCTCTGAAAATATTTTCTGATATTTCAAGGGAAAGAGTTTTTCTATATATATATATATATATATATATATATATATATATATATATATATATATATATATATATATATATATATATATATATAGTCCGACTATTATACTATCAATATATTAAGTACTTGATACTATTGACTTTTCGGCCCTTGGAGAAAGGAATGTACGATTAGAATTATAATAGTCCCCTAGAATTTATACTATTTCACCAACAACAATCTATTAAATTTTAGAAAAGCTCTATTATTCTAATCGCACACTTAATAGTACAAAGTGCAAAAAATAACCACACACTACAATAAATTTAGAAGCCTCAGTATGTAGGGGTGTAATGTGGGCCTTGCCGGGCCGGCTTCTTAATTTTTTTTTTTTTTTTAAATATAAAATTTTAAAATATAAATAATAAATTATTTTTATTTAATTTTATAATTTAATAAAAAAATAAAATTTATAAAAATAATTATAAAATAACAAAATTTTAAATTTTTTAAAAATTATTTATACATTTTTAGTAAAAAAAATAAATTTGAAAAAAGATTTTGGTCCAATGGACCATAAAATTTTGATCCATTAGACCAAAACCACATCTCCCAAGATGCCATAAAGACCTTGGGAGGAGGGCTAATGGGGAGAAGGGACAAGAAGAGCACTTCTCCCCAAGAGGCTCATGGGGAGAAGAGCAAAGAAGAACTTTTCTCCCCAAGAGTTGGCCCCAAGGCCTAAGGCAACCCTAGAGCTTAAACCCTAAGGCAAGTTGCCTTGGGCCTTGGGGTCCGGGCCGTGCTGGCCCGGCTAGCACGGCCCACATGGTCGTGCCGTGTCGGGCCGCGGGCCTGCACCTTGAAGTAATGGCCCAGCACGGCCCAAAGTTTGGATCGGGTCGGCCCGGCACAAAGCTACAGTAACCGTGCCGGGCCACGGCCCGGCCCGAAGTCGTGCCGGGCCGGGCGGGCCACGGGCCGCCCTGCCCGTTTTACACCCCTATCGGTATGTGAAGACAGTTTATTCGATCATTCATTCATCACTATTTTAATATTCGTGTATTGTATGTGACAAATGGACTAACCACGTACTAACTTAAACTAGTGGAAGGAGTACATGGTGGCGATCTCTAAGTGGCAGATTGACCGCAGCTGTGTGCCGCCACTTGACGAGTACCTCGAGACTGCAAGCGTCTCCATCGGCGGGCCCGTCATCACCTGGACGTCTGTGTTCTTCCTTAGCAGCGGCGATGAGCCCCCAATCTCTGATGCTGCGCTTCACCAGATCGGCAAGGACTCACAGCTGACCCTTCTGGCTGGTCGCATCGCCCGCCTCACCAACGATGTCGTGACGGCCGACCGAGAGGCCAAAAACGGCGAGGTGGCCTCCACCATGAATTGCTACTGCCTTCGCGAGGGATGCACCAACCAGGAGGCTCTAAAAGCAATGCAAGGGATGATTGAAGCAGCATGCAGGGAGCTGGAGTGGGAGCTATTCAAGTCTGCAAGGGTCGCACCCACGTGCTACACACGTGCCGTCGCAAACTACGCACGACTTACCAGCCTTTTATACAAGAGGGTTGATGGGTTTACCCCCGTAGGTGATCAAACGTACGATGAGATGGTGAAGGATTATCTCTACGACCCTCTCAATGTTTGATGCTAGTTAGTTAACATATTAATTAAACAAGATGTAACAACATTTATAAAATAAATATAAGGCTTTTAATGCATAAAAAATTTATTGATTTTTGTCTACCACCACAAACGGCCTGACCCGCCGTGAGGTTTTTCTCCGGCGAGTGGTTATTCATGATATAAATTGAATTTGTTTAAATTTTAATTTGAAATCAGGTTTGTAGGTTCATGGTTTCCAACAAACTCAAGAATTTATTGTTTATTAGCTCATACTTGTAGTGTTAAAGAACCCTATATTAAGAGACCAAATTTAATACTAATGATAAAAAGAGACCGTAGTATAAAGATGAATTTTTATTGATATAATTTTAAAATACATGGCTTAAGTAGGTGTACCCTCATTGTATATGACTGAAATGCTCATTTTAGGAATTTGACGATCCTTCAAAATTGGGTTGCTCAGTTTAACGATTTGGCAGTCAGATTTGCTCAATTTAGTGACTTGGCGGTCAATTGATGTTTAGTTTAATTTGAACTTGGCTTGCTCAGTTTAGCAACTTAGCGGTCAATTGATTTGAACTTGGTTTGCTCAATTTAGTGATGTGGCGATCGATTGATTTGAACTTGATTTGTTCAATTTAGCAACGTGGCGGTCGATTGATTTGAACTTGGTTTGCTCAGTTTAGTGATTTGGCGATCGATTGTAGTTGAGATACTCAGTTTAACGACATGACGATCGATTTGATTCGATGTGCTCAATTTAATAACATGGCAATTTGTTTGAAGCCGAGTTGCTTCGTTTAACGACATGGCGGTCGGTTGAAGTTGAGATACTCAGTTTAATGACATGGTGGTCACTTTGAAATAGAGCTGCTCAGTTTAGCGACATGATAGTCGATTTGAAGTTGAGGTGTTCAGTTTAATGACATGGCGGTTAGTTGATTTGGGTTGTTTAGTTTAACGACTTTGCAATCGTTTGAATTTGGATTGTTTAGTTTAACGACTTTGCGGTTGTTTGAATTTGAGTTGTTTAGTTTAATGACGTTGCGGTCGTTTGATTCTGACTTGTGAGTCGATTAAGTTGACTTAGCTGATTAATTAGAGTTATCTTAGTTGAACCCTTGATCTGCATCAGTTTGGGCAAAACTGGTTTGCTTGATTTGGATCACCTTTGAAGTATGGTACAAGCCTTTGTTTAGATTGGGTTCAGGTTGACTTGGTTTGAACCATTTTGTATTTGATTTGGGTTGAGCCACCTTAGGCTTTGATTTGGGTTGAGCCACCTTAGGCTTTCGCTTGGCTTATCCCTTTTCAATTTGGCTTGGATCAAACTGTTATTTTTTGATGCAAGACGCGTTTAGACTTGGTTTAGGTCGAATCTTTATAGCTTAGTTCAAGAGCTTTTGAATTTGATTTGGGTCAATCTCTTATGGTTTAGCTCAACTTGGAACCCTTTTACATTTGGTTTGAATTGAACCTTTGTGGTTTAATTCACGATGACTTTGAGTTTGGTTTGAGTCGACCTCTTTGCGGTTTGATTCAGAGCCCTTTGATTTTGATTTGGGGTTGAGTTAGTTCATAGTCTGGCTCATGTTGTTGAACTGACATATGGTTGTTCCATCCAGAATTGATTTAGGTTGAATTGGCTTATGGTTTGGCTCGGATTGGCTTGATCCTCCTGCGATTCAATTCGGTTAAAGCCATTTGTAGTTGAAGTTGAATTTTTTATGGTTCGATTTATGTCAAACCGGCTTCCGATTTAATTTGGTTCATTTAGAACCTCCTATAGTTCAGTTTGGGTTGAACCGGTTTGCAACTTTCACCTTCTGTGATTCACTTGAGAATGAATCGGTTTGTAGCATGGACATCTTGCGATTCAATTTAGGTTGAACCCACTTAGGTTCAAGTTGAATCCTTTATGGTTCGGTTTGGGTCGAACTAGCTTGTGGTTCAATTCGGGTTGAATCGGCTTATAACTTGAACCTCATGTAGTTCGGTTTGAGTCGAACTGGCTTGTAGTCCAGTTCGGCACAGTTGGACTTTCTCTTGTTGTGTTTAGGCTGAACTAGCTTCGATTTAAGTTAAATCCTTTGTTGCTCGGTTTAGGTCGAACCGGCTTGTAGTTCGATTCGGCTTGGCTCGATCCCATTTCAGTTAAATTTCTCGCAATAGATTTTGTTCCCACTCGAGCAACCATTGTTTGTTTGCACCTATTTGCTTTGTTTGCCTCACTAATCCTCTACATTTAGCAGAATAAAGAATATTAATATATTAAATAACAATTATGATATTATTATTTAAAATTCTTCTATCTTAAATTTCGGGTTACTCCAGTAGTCTATTAGCCAATTCCAATGATCGGGATCGATGTCGCTAGGGCAATGAGCACGCTTTTGATTGTATGTCTTATACTTTTTGTAGTGAAATCTATGCAAATCATAATGCCAACTATTGGACTATAGCCTACATGAGCCACATACCTAGGGTTTCAAGTCCATAATGACCTACAACCTAGGCTCTGATACCACTCTAATCTGTCATGCCCCGGGGTCGAAACTACGACCCAGGCCCGCCAACAGATCCGCCGCCCATACGGGAAGCCCCGTATAGACGAAGCGTCTAACATGCAAAAGATAATACTACGGCTATACAGATATCAGAGCTGAAAAAATAAACTACTGAGATATAAAAATACAACTCCAAAAGTACAAGTCAGAACCTCACAACATGAGTCTCTCAGAAATAAAGCTCTCAACAACAACTATTTACAATGATCCAGCAGACTGTACTACAAAGTTCCAAAAAGGGGTACAGCTATACTCCTAAGACGGGTAGGGAACTAGCTCGCGACTCCCTTACCTCGATTTGTTGGTGCAGTAACAGGAGTAGGAACAGGGGTAGATGCCTCTGGAAAATCAGTCACCAACAGAGGGTGTGAGAACTACACCGTCACGTAGTTCTCAGTGGGTACCGTACGTCTCCAAGACCAACGGTCTGCCCACTAAGTCTACTAAAGCCATAAGATAACAGAAAAACTGTAATAATGTAAAGATAAGCTGGAAAGAAATCTACAGCTATCATGTCTCTATCTACAATGCTAGATGGGTGATACAGATGAAAATGATGCATCGACTCTAACCTAATATACTCAATCAACAGAATCACAGTGACTGCCACATAGGGTCCAGTCAAACCTGCGCCCACCTACTGCTATTACATCCACGGAGGGCTGGACTTACGTAGGGCGGCCCACACGGACTGCGTCGACAAGTCGCGATAATAAAGTAACAGGTCCAACTCCGGAGTGGCACTCGAGGGGCGCGACCCCACTGAGGAAAGTATCCGCGCATCTCTGCCGAGCTCAATATGGCTCATGCAGGCTATAGTCCAAATCCACGATCAATCAGATCGGAAATATAATAATAACTCAACACTAATAACATCTACTGGAGACACTCCACAGCTCGTAACCACCGTCAACCCAAACGGTTCCCAGAACAAACCACTCGACTCACAGACAAGAAGAAACCAATTGACACAACAAAAGTCCGAAAATTCCGAAAGGCCGGTGCCTAGAACCCCAATCAAACAAAACATGTTCCAAGCTCAACCTTTCGGAATTCTCGATCCCTGGGAAATCAGCTCTCTCAGTTAAAACATCCGGAGGGAACCAATTAGGGCCCAAAAGTTCTGGGAGACTAGCATCTACAACCCTATAAAACAAGAACAGGTTTTAGGCACAGCCTCCGTAGCTTCCGTCCCAAAACAAGAAAACGGCCCCTAGAACCCAGATCACTCAACCCTCTCCGGTGAGGAAGTTTGTAAGAAGAAATGACAGTTATTTTCGAAAACCATTATGATTTGTGAAACCCAATTTAATGAATTTTAGTTCTTTAAGAAAATCAGTTAAAAATAAATTTTACCTTTTCAAACCCCGAAGGGTTGATGCCTTCACCCTATCAAATAAGAACAGGTTCCGGCGACCCTTCGAAATCCGGAAAGAAAAACATTTGTTTACTAAAATTATGTGTGTCCAAAAATAGTCCGGGTTCAAGGTCCTACTATCAACAGCTCAACACTATCACAAACACAATGCTAATGACACCGGTCGGAGAATACACGACAATCCGGGACCACCGTTTACCCAACGGCTCCCAACACTAGAACAACACTAACAAAAGCTACCAGACTCCACTCGGCCACCAAACACGTGTGTAACATGCATCCCACACTAACCCGACTACTCGGCCCACTGTCCGGGCGAGGAAACACTATAAGTCCAGGAAAAAGAGATGCAAGAGGTGAAAACTAGAATATGAAAGAATCTATCCCAAATGAGAGTTTTCTAGCAGCCTGGTTGAATACATGTAATCATATGTTAGGGTCCTAGTCAAAGTCCAATAATTCTATAAACATCAATAGTAGCACCTATTCTAGCATGCTAACATCTACAACACTAGAATTAGAAAGAAGTTCGCAGATTTGGAGAAAAATCCAATCCACCTCGGTTTGCCACCAATTGCTTGTAGACACTTGCAATTGGGCTCCCACAGAAACGTTCACTTTCAAGAGAAAGTGCAACGGCGCCCGCCACGCCCGCCACGTCCCCCACGATTTCCCTCACGCTCCAACAATTTTTAGGCGGAGCAAAGAGGAGAAAGGAGGGAAAAATAGGGAAGTTTCGAACCTTAAATAGCCCGAAAACCGGCTACGCACAATAGCCGGCCAACCGGGGGCTGCCAGCTTGCGCCCCCGCGTCAGCTCGCCCGCGGCGCGCTCCGCCTTGCGTGGAGCGGGCGCCAACGGGGCCCTGCCACGCGGCGATGCCCATGCTGCCCAGCGCCCCGCGTCAACGCAGGGCGAGCGCGTCAATGCGCCTCGGGCGGCACGCCTAACGCGGGCTTGCCGCGTGGCGCCGCCCACCGGCGTCTCTGCTCCTGCCACGTCTCCTCGGTCTTCGCGCCCGGCCAACCGCAGTGCGACATGTGGCACGGCGCGGGTTCACCGCACCCGGTGCACACGCGGTGGGCCGTGGACTGGTCCACTCGCAAATTCGGCCCGTAAGCCCGAATTCGCCCAAAAATAGTCAATTTCGATTGTTTTCGCACGCTGAGTCCGTTTTTGGCATCCATTTGATGCACAACGCACTCAATACACCAAAAATAGGCGTTTCACATTGCCAACCACATGGTCAAGTCCCGCGAAAAATTCGGGACACCACTCTTTCAACTTGGAGTTGCCAAGTGGGTGATATTCTCATGTATGATTCAAAAAATTAACTTATTTATCTATTTAGCACTCTGTGTATGAAAACTGGTTGTGGATGATGTATGCATTTTGTGCGACGCCGAGTATATACAGGAGAGACTCTAGCTGTACGTTTGTGTAGAGAGATCTTGTATATGTGGCGGGTCTGGGCACGTATCGGGATGAAAGACTTAAAAAAAAAAAATAGGGCCGTTTTTCGCTTTTAAATCATTCCTGATGTGTAACAATAATAATGGTCCCCTAGGGTTTAGTGGGTGGTTGGTAGAATAGTATAATCTAAGCAGTGAAAATAATCAAAGGTATACATAAATGGTGAAAAATTTGGTAGCACCAAGTGCTTGGTGCTATCGATAGCATAGCAACCTGACTATATATATATATATATATATATATATATATATATATATATATATATATATATATAGAGTTCGGCTACTATGCTTGTACAAGCACCAAGCAATTGGTTCTTACAAGTTTTCTACCGTTAGATCTACCCATTTGACTAATTTTATCACTTAGACCATTCTATTCCACCAACCACTCACTTCACCCAAAGGGTCACTATCATCCTAACCACAAATCTTTTCATCCATGGGCTAAAATCAAGCTAGGATGCGAGTCTAAAATAATCACAGTGACAATCAGTCACAAGGCTCCAGCACTGTCCGAAAATAATTCAAGACTACTAGTTTTGACAGGTTACTTGCAAAGGTCGACACAGCTAGTACAGACATATCCAACACTCACAGTGACGACTAGTCCACTGCGCACATGTACGGTCCAAGATCTGCCCAAGATCCAACACGAATTGTGGCATCTCCCCTAGGATACCCACACTATGTCCAGAAATCAACTTCAAAGGTTAATGTAGAAAGATACACATATAGACCCAATCATGATATTCCCCATTTTACAAGGTAGAGTATTTCTTCAGCTCTTTCAACAGTACGTTGTCTGCGGCCAACGTGCTTATCAAAAGAATGAAAAAATACCCATCGATCTGTCGCCAACAACTAGTTGGAGACATAACTCTCACCGGAATCCAATAGAAGGTACCAACGTACCTTACAACACCAATCTCTATACCGATACTGATAACCAATATCAAATGCCACTGACACATCGTGGTCACGAGTACCACTTTAGCTACTCACCGAAAATCTAGAACAATACTTTAGTGCTCACTAACACTTCGAATTTCACACAAATTGTTAACACAGCTCTAGCGACACTAGTCGCAACTTACAATGTCGACAGGGGTGATCGCAACCCCTCTAGCAGTTCACAGGCAATGAGTGAGTCAAACGCAAGTCGAGTCCATTACGAACTACCATCGAATCCTTAGGCTATCAACCCACTTGGTACATCAGGCTCTCAAGTTCTAGTGTACCACCATTACAACCTTACCAAGGCATAGCCACAATGACTACTATTGTTGTAAACACATAGGAAAATCTGTAACGATCCACAAAATCCAATGCAAGAGGTGGAATTTGAATACAACACCAACCCAATCAGGGTTACTATCTGGCCCATAGGCCACTAAAACCGATCAGTACTACAACCATGTCAGCGGCAGCGAGCTCACTGTCACCACCACCTCTGTCGGAATACTCATGAATCCCAAGCTATATCACACCGATCAGGGATAGGACACTACTCTTCCGACCATACCGTACTCGAGCTCCTAACCCCGCACTCTTGCGTAAATCACAAGTCATCCTATGGCTCAATCCTAACTAATTCCTAGGTACCTTAAACCTATTGCTCTGATACCATCTAATCTGTCACGCTCTGAGTTTAAAAATCAATCTAAAATATTTTTTTATCAGAGTTTAATAACTTCGAAAATCAAGGCGTGAACAGCCCGCTACACACATAGAAAATTCTCTATACACACGGACAGAGTCTCCCCTACACGTGCTTGGCTAGACAAGTACATAAACAATCAGATATGCGAATTTCTAAACAACTAAACAACATCCATCCACAAAACTTAAACGTAAACATAAACATAAACATAATCTCAAATTGGGATAACTAGAACATGATCACGACATCGAATAATAGAAATATATCTCTAAAATTATAGATATAAAACATAGATCAGCCTATAGCTGACACTAGGGACGACTCTATCGCATATGCTCACATCAACGTCTCGACATCCCAGTACCTGACTGACCTGGAAAAATAGTCACTCCAAGGTGTGAGATACAACATAAATGTATCCCAGTGGGCACGATGGGCCGAGAAATGGCAAGTCGTACCTACCGGATACAGTAATCAGCGGATAACGAAATAGGCATGCATAATCAAGCAATAACTGATGTAGTAAATCAATACTGTAAACAAGAGGGTACAGGGATACAAGTAAATATCATGCTGAACTTAGATCAATAAACTAAAAGACAGAATAATAGAAACATACATCAATCTCAGAAATAAAATACCCAATCAGATGCCACTATCGGTCTCATAGAACCCTAGGCCAAATACCACTATCGGTCTCACAGAACCTCAGCCAAATGCCATATTAGTCTCACAGAACCTCAAGCCAAATGCCATATTGGTCTCACAGAACCTCAGGCCAAAAGCGTTATCATAACCCATACACACCTGTGTGACCATAGGCTCACGGGTCGATGTGACCGCTTTACCGGTAAAGAACACCGTTGCGGATAGCTAGTCGGCCGTGTACGTGATTGAAAACTGGCTCAGTGGCAATCATTATGCTAATGTTGAAGCTCGCAGTCAAAAGACCGGGTAATCGACAAAAAGTCAAAAAATCCCTACTGGGATACTGATACCGAGATAAAATCATGCCATGTGCTGAAACTGGATCTCCTATACTAAACATTCAGTGAAGAATAGTATATAAAAGCTATAACTGAGCTAATGACCAAACAAGCATGGTATATGTCCAGATATATACAGCTATATGTACTAATACGGGAAATAGAAGCATAAAGAAAAAGCGCAACTGTAGGAATGTTGGAAATAGAAGCATAATGAAAAGCTCAACTGTAGGACCAAGGCTATCATCAAACACAGTGGTCCGACCAACTACGGTACCCATAGAGCCGAAATGATAAAGTCCGGACTGAAGCAAAACCCACCTCAATGCAGATGATCGAGGAATCAGCTAGAAGGCTCGTGTGTTGGCTGCTGAAAGCTGGGGCCTGAATACAACCATGGGTCAATAAAAGACTCTCACACACCCAACCCACTGACTCACTGCATACAAATAAGCTAAACGAAAAACTACACTGAAGCCCCGGAATTCGATGGAATTTTTGGTAATCCGCCGATAGACCAACTATGGTCCAATCTGTGCATAACAATATCCAAATCTCATGAAACTTCACGTGCTACCCCGGAACACTTAACTTATGACGTTCAGACACTAACATCTGACTCTGTGTAATTCAATGCACAAACAGTGCCATAATAATCGAAACTCACTTCCGGAAACTTCGATTTTGGCTCCGAAAATCACCAACGCTAAACCAAAATCACCGGAACTGCCAAGATAGTGTCGGGAATAGCCAGGGATATCTGGAACTCACAATTGGTCAACAAAATTCCTTGGTTTGCGCGATTAGCGCCAAACAGTCGATAAATCGATAATTTTACCGATTTATAGTTCGTTAAGCAAATTCCGCTCAACGAAAGCCATTGGACCTCAAACGAAAGGTGCAGAGATCACATGCACGCTGTCCACAGTAGCCCACAAGGCTACAATTACAATTAGACCCCTAGGGTTTAATTGTAATTGCATAATAGTATGTATTTTATCAGTATTTAAGCTACTATACTAATTTCAGAGACTTTTAAACTAAACCAAAAACACCAGTAGCCGGGCCTCGATATTCTAAACACCGTGCTCACTGTTCAGGAGCAACTCGAGCCCCCCCGAGAATAGGAACACCACCCTACTCTGCTTCGGCACCCCGGCACGGTGGTTGGTCGGAGAAGACAACCCAAAGCCCTAAACAAGTGCAACAATGGTGATGGAGCAATCTAGCCACTTGTGGCGACATGTAAGGGGTCAGGGAGAATGCTCTGGACATGAGGAAGCTCACCTAAGGGTTGGCCGACGCCGGGGAGCGACGGCGGCAGCGGGCGGCGCAGCTTGGCTAAATACAAAACACCCGGACCTAGGACTTCCTATCTCGGCCTCTACACCAAACCAAAGGGTTTAAAACTTCTTGGGTAGTCTTCTGGGGACCAGCAGAGAGAGCTGATCAGGTTGGTTCACCCGCAAAAGCTCCAGAGGTGGTGCGCAAGAAATCCGACCATAATTTGAGTTCTAGCGGCCCTTACTCTCCCACTGGCAAACCAGAGGTCCGCATACCTCGGGACTACACCTGGGGAGTCATCATGAGGTCAGAAGATAATTGATGAGGTCCAGGTTGCAAGAAAGCCCATGGAGAAGGAAGCCTTACCTCGCCGCATCCGAGGAAGAAGAAGAAAGGAAAGAGATGGCTTTCCGGCGGCGAGCGGCGGAGCCAGGCGCCGGCGTTCCTCGTAGAGGGTCCTCAGAGAACAAAGATGTCCTCAGATGTGGTATGGAGCAATCCCAAGTCTTATGGTTGCTTTCTTCTCAACCCAACTCGAGATCAAGGCAATCCCATGCTCCTTCTCCTTTTCCGACGAGGGAAGGCGGCGGCCGGCAGCGTAACCATCGAGGAAGAGGCAGAGAAAGAAGAAGAGTCTGGTGGAGGTGGCTGGGGTGGAAGGCATTCGGGCTAGGGTTCACAATAACAACCATAACATGTATATACATATATCTTGTAACAATATGCCAAGTGACCCTCCTACACCTACTATTTAGACTTAGGTTCTTCACAGGTTGTGTAATTTACATCAAGGTCCCTCTCCCTGAAATTGCACGTATTTTGATGCATAAAATATAAGGTTTTATGTGTAAATATGCTATTTTTCACTATTTTTTACGTTTTTCGAGATAATAGTGTCCTCAAACGAAAAAACGGACACCACCATGATGTTCGGCTCGACGAAACCTATCAAATAGAGATTTTGGTTTGTTGAGTTTAGGCTTCGATAAATTCTAAATCCATCTTATACAGTGAATTACATTGTTTGGCATGCTTTTTGATGACCTAGGCTATGTCAAATATAAATTTCAACTGCGCCATTGCGCTCAGAACAACGAGACTGTTCAAATCGATTATCTGGATCATCAGATTCGAATTCAGATCGATCAAATTAGCCGACTTCCGTCAGAAATTCAAAATTTCATACACATATATATATATATATATATATATATATATATATATATATATATATATATATATATATATATATATATATATATATATATAGCTAGCCGGGAATACTATTAATACTACAAAGTCATTGGTACTATTAAATTTTTAACCGTTCAATCAAAAGATGTATGGTTGAGATGATAGTGAGCCCAATCTCCCATTGGGTTTAATGGGTAGTTGGAAAAATAGTAAAATCTAACGGGTGAAAATAATTAAAGGGGTTGATCTAAGGGTAGAAAACTTGATAACACCAAATGCTTGGTACTATCGATAGTATAGTAGAAAACCTGATAGCACCAAATATATATATATATATATATATATACAGAGAGTGAGAGAGAGAAATATTTTGCTATTTTTTTATAAATAATAAAAAATTCTTAACCATTGATTGATAAAAGATTAAAATGTAATTTTATTTATTAAAGATTAATCGGTAATTTCATAAAAAGAACATTTTTGTAATTAAACGTCACAAAAGAAAAAAAATTTAATTAAAATACCTTCCATTAATTTAGCCATTAATTTTGCAATAATTTAAAAAGTTTAACTTTAAAAAAAAATTGAATTATAATTTATGCATTAATTTTAAAAAATTAGAATTAGAATTTAGGCATTAATTTAAAGACTTTTAGGATTACAATTTAATCATTATTTAAAAAATTAGATTTAAAATATTTTAGAATTACAATTTAGGCATTAATTTGAAAATTTTAGAATTACAATTTAAACATCAATTTAAGGAGTATTAGAATTATAATTTAGTTATTAATTTATATCAATATTTTCAAACAAATTTGAACGTATGTTTATAATCAAATTCAATATATTTAATATGTGTAAAGAATTTTATAATTCCTCTAATTTAGAAATTAATTTTGTATCACTATTCTAAAAAATTTAAAAATAGATAAATTTTTAAATTCAACATATAATGAAAATTTTGATTCATATATTTTTTCACAAATTTAGACATTAATTTTGCACTAATTTATGCATTAATTTTAAATATTTTTGAATTACAATTTTGACATTAATTAAAAAAAATTTAGAATTATAATTTAGGCATTAATTTAAAAAATTTTAGAATTACAATTTAGACATTAATTTATTAAGTTTTAGAATTACAATTTAGTCATTAATTTAATGAGTTTAATTTAATGAGTTTTAGGATTACAATTTAGCCATTAATTTAAAGAGTTTAAATTAAAAAATTTTACAATTTAGTCATTAATTTAAAGAGTTTAATTTAAAATTTTTAGAATTTCAATTTAGGCATTAATTTAAAGAGTTTTAGAATTACAATTTAGACATTAATTTAAAGAATTTAATTTAAAAAGTTTTAGAATTACAATTTAGTTATTAATTTAAAGAGTATTAGAATTACAATTTAGGCATTAATTTAGAAAATTTAAATTTAAAAAATGAATAATTATAATTTATGCATTAATTTAAAGAGTTTTATAATTATAATTTAGTCATTAATTTAAAGAGTTTAATTTGAAAAAATTTAGAATTATAATTTAGTTATTAATTTAAATAGTTTTAGATTTACAATTTAAACATAATCTAAATTTTAATTCCTAAAAATAATCTAAATTTTAATATAGTTTTCTAAATTTAAAATCATTTAAAATATATTAAATAAAGACTATTAAAATATTAGCCATAACTAAATTAGAATATTTAAAATTTATTATCTTTCCAAAAATAAAAACTCTCACTAAATTGAAATCTTTAAAATTTATAATATTTACAAAAATTAAAATTCTCATAATAGAGATAAAATTATTTAATTACTCCTGAATTAAAAAATTAAAATAGCCATATCTTGGGTACCTGATAATCGGTACCTCCCTCAAAATGACCTGCTATTATAGGTTACAACTTAAAAATAATTAAATCTGAGTCGTTAAACAGATATGAATGGACGGTAATCAGGAAAAAAAAAAAAAAAAAAAAAGGTATAGAAGTATTTCTCATATATATATAATTAGACTACTAAATTATCGATAGCATCAAGTTCTTGGTGCTATCAAGTTTGTATCTTTTGGATTAAATGATGTGTGATTAGGATGATAGTAATTCATTAGGCTATGTTTGGTTGGGGGATAAAAAGGGGATAACTCTTTTATACCCCTTTATCCTCCAAATACAACAAAAAAAATGGGGGGAGGGATAACTCTTTTATACCCCTTTATCCTCCAAATACAACAAAAAAAATAGGAGGATTTGTTATCCCCCTTAACGGGTTATTCTAGAATAGCCCGTTAAGAAGGGAGATAACAATTCCTCCATTGTGGGAACAAGGTTGTTCCCACCCGGGAACAACCTTATTTCCATCTTTTTTAAAAAAAAAAAAAATTAAAATTAAAATTTATAAAATTTTAAATTTTTTTTTTATTTTTTAAATTTTAAAATTTTTAACTTTAATTTTTTATAAATCTAAAAAATTTAAAAATTTAAAATTTATACAAATTTTGTATGTATAAATTTTTAAATTTTTTATAAAAATATTTTAAGTTATACAAATTTTAAAATTAAAATTTTTGCATCATCTTTTACATATTTTTTGAGATAATTAAATTTTAAATTTTTAAATTTAGAGAAATTTTAAATTTTATAACTTTTTAAATTTGTAACTTTAATTTTTAATAAATTTAATAAATTTTAAAATTTATACAAATTTTAAAATTTTTAACTTTAATTTTTAAAAAATTAAACGGTATTATTTACTAAAATATAAACTTTAATTTATACAAATATTAATTATTATTTAATTAATATTTTATATTAATTAATTAGATAAAATATTATTATTTTAAAATTATAATTACTCTTATTTTTTCACTATTCTCGCTTATACCAAGAAATGAACCAAACACAATTTCAGCTATTTCTAAGAATAACAGTTTTACAAACCAAACACTATTTTTCTTTTATCCCTGACTATTTCGAAATAGCAAGCCATTCCAGGAATAAAAAATTTATTCCCAAGCTCCTAATCTCCGAACCAAATGGTTGATAGGATAATATAATCTAAGGAGTAAAATTGATCAAAGGTATAGTTCTAACGGTGAAAAATTTGATAGCACCAAATACTTAGTGTTATCGATAGAATATAACAGCCGGACTATATATATATATATATATATATATATATATATATATATATATATATATATATATATATATATATATATATATATATATATATATATATATATATATATGGGGCAATTTCCTACATACTCCTAAAAATTTTTCTGTTTTCAGATTTACCCCTCTTAGAAGGCTAATATTAAAACTACCCTTCTTACGTTCCAACTTCTTTCCAAAATACCCCTAAAGTTAAACTCTGTTAGTGTACTGTTTGGAGCTGCCGTTAGCTGTGTGAAATTACCATTTTGCCCTTTCAAATATACCCTTCTACCATAACCAACTTTTCTTATATACCCTTAAAATTTTCAATAATTTTTATATTTACCCTTAAAATATCGAATTACTTTCTTATTTGCCCTCCAACGGCCATCTTAACTCCGATTTTGAATTTTTTTTTTGTTTTTTTTGGGAACAGCTGAAGGAAAATGTTTTAGTAGATAGGGGCAAAATAGGTATTTTCTATAATTTTTAACTCCGATCATTATTTAATTGTAGTTTAACCCTAGTTAACTTAACAAAGGAAAACGGTAGGGGTATTTTTAATAACGGTGGAACGTATGAGGGGTATATTAGAAAGAAAAAAATAAGAGAGGTAAATCAGATATTTCTTCATATTTTGGGGGTACACAGGCAATTATCCCTATATATATATGGAACTAGGTTGTTATGCTATTAATAACACTAAGTCATTAGTACTATTAAATTTTTAGTATTCTGATTAAAAGATGTGCGGTTGGGATGATACTGATATCCTCTAAGATTTAGTAAGTGGTTGGTTAAATAGTATGATCTAAGCATTGAAAATGCTCACAAATATTAATTTAACAGTAAAAAATTTGGTATCACTAAATATTTGGTACTATTAATAGCATAGCAGCCAGACTCTCTATCTTTTGAAAAACGCAGAAGTCCAATTATATATATATATATATATATAGGGTCAAAAATAAATTAAAATATATATATATATATATTTTTAAATTCAGGAGCACCTGAGGAAAGATATGGATCTTTCATTCTATATTTTATTTTCTTGATAGATTGATACGGATTCTTAAGTTTTTATTAATATTGACCCTCATTTGGTAAGAGTAAAACTAGTGCAATATTTTCCTTCCCCAGCGCATGGGTTTCTTTTCCATCCATTCATTCTTTTCCATTCATGAATGGAGGCATCGGGTGCCCTTGACCTTTTAACTCGCACGCGGGCGCCGCCGGGGGCGGCGGGGGGGCGGGGGGGTGGAGGAATTCTGAGCTAATTAGTAAGTGGCAATTAGTTATATAGCCCCAAAAAATTTTAATTTTTTAATTTATTTTTTTATAAAAAATAATATTAAAAAATTATTTTAGCGTTTTAAGTTATTTTAAATATATTTTTTGAGTTAAATTTTATTAGTAAACTATTAGTCACCGTGTTATTTTTGTAAAATCACTATTTTATCTTTTCAAATATATATTTTTTTATCGACACCAATTTTTTTTATTATTTGTAAGTTAGCAGCCAAAAAAGTATTTTAAATTTTTTTTTTAAAATATATATTTTTTATACTGTCACCTACTTTTTTTTTTTTTTGTCCTCAAGTTAGAAACAAAATAATTATTTTAATTTTTTTAATTTAGTAAAATTTTAATTCAAATTTAATCCGAAATAATTTAATGGATACTAACATAATGATTATTTTTGAATAATTGAGAAATATACGAAGGGTATATTTAAAATAAAAAAAGTAATATTAATTAATAAGATATTTTAGAGGTATATTTGGATATTATATATCCCACTAAGTAATATTAAATTACGCACACGTTAAACCCAAGGGGTCCATTATCATCTCAACCATATATCTTTTAATTCAAAAATTTAAAATTTAATGGCATCAATGACTTTGTACTATAATAGTATTCCAATCTAGCTCTATCTATAGAGTTCGGTCACTATACCATTAATAGTACCAAGTTATTGGTACTATCAACTTTTTTACCCTTAGATCAATCTCTTTAATCATTTTTACCTGTTAGATTTTACTATTTTCCCAGCAACCTATTAAATCCAAGAAGCCCACTACCATCTCAACCACACATCTTTTAATTCAAGGATTAAAAACTTAATAACACCAATAATTTAATACTATTAATAGTATTCCATTAATAGCTCTATCTATAGAGTTCGGTCACTATACCATTAATAGTACCAAGTTATTGGTACTATCAACTTTTTTACCCTTAGATCAATCTCTTTAATCATTTTTACCTGTTAGATTTTACTATTTTCCCAGCAACCTATTAAATCCAAGAAGCCCACTACCATCTCAACCACACATCTTTTAATTCAAGGATTAAAAACTTAATAACACCAATAATTTAATACTATTAATAGTATTCCAGCCTATATATATATATATATTGTAAATATTGAGTTTTTTTTTTTTTTTTTTTTTTTTTTTTACTTTTAAAAATCTATATTTTATACTCTTAAAATTTTAAAAATATTTTTAGAAAATTACGGAGTTAATGAAAAGGGCGAAATGACTAATTTACCTATATTTATTCTATAAAAAAATTATATAATTTTTTAATATATTTTTGTTATTTTTAAAAATATTTTTAATATAAATTATAAAAAATGTACAGAATAATGACCAAATTCTGACTAAGGGGGCTGAATACATCAACTTAAAATTTTGATAAAATAAAATATAAATTTTTTAAAATTAATAATAAAAAAAAATTATTTATAAAAAAAAAAATCTATGTCTTAGTCTTTTAAGTAATATTTAATGAGTTGGCCTTCTTTTTTTCTTCTTGTTAGGCATGGTGTTTGGTTCCTTGAAAAAAAAAAAAAAAAAAACGTCCAAATTCATGTTTTAACAAAAAACAAATTAGGGAAAACATTCTTTTTTCATAATTATTCTTTTTGAATAAAAACTTTGAAAAGTAAAAATAATAATTTTTGTCCGTAAAATCTTTTAAAAAAATTCTTTCAAAACTATTTTTTTTCTAAAAACCATATTGATGGTAAAAAATTTTACAAGGCAAAAAAATTATTTTCTAAAATATTTTTTTTAAAAAAAAATTAGAAAACTAAAATATTAGTTTTTCATAAAATGTGGAAACAAGGTTTTCAATGAAGCTAGTGTTTTTGAAATCAAGCGGATGCAAAACTAAAAAATAAGTTTCTTAAGAATTTTTTTATATATTTTTTTTTATATTTTTTCGAAAAATGAAACAGTAGGGTTAATAATGAAAATATTTTGAAACTTTTAATTTAATGAGTTTGATGTATTTGCTTTTTACTCTTTTAATTTTTTAGTGGAAAATTTGGACTTGAGAAAGAAAATTTAGAAGTTAATTATGTCAAGTGTGAAATATTGATGTAGTTTAGTGAGGTTGTTCGTTGACTTGTTTTGGATATAACATTTAATTTGATTGGTTTTATTTTTTGACTACTTATTATATTGTGTTAATTTTACACAGCTCTATATAAATAAATATATTTAATATTAGATATATTTTTATAAAGTTAAAATTTTTATATTTATGAATTTTAAAAGTTTTAACGGTTTTACATAGACTCTTACAAAATACTTAATTTTATTTAGTAAGGGAGATAACAGCTTTATGATATTATAATCTCATAAACATAAGATATAGAAAAAGAAAAAAAAAAAAAAAAAATAACTGTTGTAAATTTTTTGGACCACATGTTGGTAGGGGCATATTTGTATTTGTGATTATAAAATTAATATTTTATTTATATTTGGTTAAAAAGCTAAATAGTAAGTTAATAATAACAAACAGAGGAAAAAACATGAACCTTATTATACTTTTGAAGCAATGAATACAAAATTTAAATTTTATAAAAAATATATTATTTTTTGAGCATAAATGACATAAAATGACTTGATATTTTTTAAAATATAGAAATTTAATTTTAAAGGAAACTCCTACAATGAACACAACATAAATTTGAATGACCTAAAAGAAAAAATGAGACAAAATAATAAAATTATCATATTGATTATTATGTTCCAAATATTTTTGAACTGGTGGTAAATATTTAGGTGTAATTTTGGATGAGCATGAATTAACATGATATGTGGACACAATTTGCAATTATTTAATTAACTCACCTGACTTTTTCTCTATCACATATAATATGTGTGTTTGTTTTACCGAAAGTGAAGATGGGTGAACTGATTTACAGACGTAAATATCTATTTTTGATGTGTGATTTATTGTAATATTATTTTTAATCGAACCTTAAATTTTTTAAAATATAGTGTAATTGATTTTGAGGAACCTTAGGCAAAAGTCAATTTTGGAGAAAAAATAAATAAGACTTTGGTGAACCTAGGGCAAAATTCAATTTTGGAAAAAAAATAAATAAATCTAAATCTATGTGCTGCAATCAGTTTGTTAGATTCTACATAAATACAACTAGTTGCAAATATAACACTTTTTTTATTTTGTAATTTGAAGCTGGCAATAATAATCTTTGCGAATACTGTTACGATTTTTATGTTGGCATATTTCGTGATTTGAGTCGGAATTTTGAAATGATCAAATTGTCAAATCAACAATCGAAGACTTTATGAAGATTCAACAAAGAGCTCAAGTTAACACTCAGGTATGATTATAGTATTTATGGTGATTTAAGTTTATTTATAATCTTTGGAATCATGAATTTATCGAAACCAGATTTAGAAGTGATTTTGGCAACTTGGTTTTTAACTCATAACTTATTTTAAATTTGGATTCCGATACATGATCTGTTTTGTTAAACTTATCTTTGAAAAATTTAGTATTTTACATTGAGTACCGGAACCACACTTTGAGTTCCTCAAAATCCGACACAAGATTTTTTAGAATTTGCGTTGAGTACCGGAACCTGACTTTGACTACCGATACGCAATAGAAAATTTTGTATGTTGCGTGATTAAGTATCGGAACCTACCTTTTAGTACCGGTACGCAATAGAAAATTTTGTATGTTGCGTGATTGAGTACCGAAACCTACCTTTTAGTACCGGTACACAATAGAAAATTTTGTATGTTGCGTGATTGAATACTAGAACCTACCTTTTAGTACCGGTACGCAATGTTCAATTGTGATAAGAATGCTAAACCGACTTTGATTTAATTTCAAAGGTTATAAATAGATACTTAGGGTTTCTCAAGAGGTACCGACCAACTCAGAAACACTTGAGAGCAACCCTAAAGGCTAGGTTTTTATCGTTCTTCTTTGTAGCCTCTTTTAGATCAATTCGACGGTTCTTTGGCGATATGCTTTTTATCAAATTGATCTAATCTTTGCTTAGAGATTTCATTCATGGTTCTCTAATGCTATTCTAAGCAAAGAATCACTATCGAAGCCTATACTTTCGTTACGGCTGAGATTGCGTCAAGTATTTGATGTGGCATCGTGGATTCGATGTGTTGAAGGCGTTTCGAGGATTCGAAACGTGTTGCTCGCGGATTCGAGTGGCATTCGTGGATTCGGACGTGTGCATTGGACCTGCAATCGGTGAGCGCAAGATCCAGAGAAGTTGAAGGAGGGGTTTGAGTCCGTGGAGTCGGTAATCACCTTGTTATCTTTCTATTCTTAGTGGATTGTTATTGCGTGTTGGTCCCGTAGATTTTTACTCCTGGTTGGAGTTTTCTCACGTAAATCTTGGTTTGCTGTTTTTATTTTTCGCATTTATTTTAAATTGCACTGAGATTTAATTTTTGAATATTACACCTATTCAACCCCTCCCTATGTAGTATTTGATAGAACCTATTTAGATTCTTGGGGATCCATAATCTACAAATACTATCACATTTCGGACGGAGCGATGATTTGATCCCCCATTGTAGCATTTGGGCTTCTAAATAGCGACATAGTTGTGAAGGTGAAGAGCATACTAATAATTAAAGGTTGAATAGCGATATGGATATGATCCGATAAAAATGAATCCGTAAGAAAATTTTTTCCTTTTTTTTTATTCTAAAAGCGATTTCGCGTAATGTACTTAACATTATTGTATTTTTTTTATTAGATAGTGAAACTTCTCTTCTCCTACTTGTGATTTTTTTCTACAATTTTTTTTTTCGCATAAATCTTTTCATTATATATATATATATATATATATATATATATTGTTTATAAATTTGTGTGAACAGTATTTTTATTTTTATTTGTGTGCTTCTCGTATCAATACTAATAATCAAAGTTTGAATATTCAGTCTTGATCATTTATTTATCAATTGATTTGGTAATTCGATAGGGACATATGGTATCTTTGAATCTTCCTTCCTCCCTTTTACGTACTACTTTACTTATTTTAAGAATTTACAAATAATTAAAATTGAATTGTGAATCTTTAATTTGTTAATGCTTCTCTTGCCTAACCCCTCCTCAGCCTATAAATAACAAACAATCCATGCTCTCTCCATGGGAATATATACAACAATATTAATTAGTGATAATGGCCCTCTCTCTCTCTTCCTCCCCATGGCTTCTTCACTCATCTCCTCCTCCTCCTCCCCAAGTGATGAGCATCCTCTCTCCTAGGAATACAACTAGGGTTCATCTTCAACCTCCTTATAATTATAAGCATTCCCACAATGGGCCCATCATCTTGATGAGCTCCATTAATGGTGGTGCAAATCATGTTCACCACCATCAACTATGGTCTTCACCCACCCTCTCCCCACATGCCCCTCCTTCTTCTCTTCTCACACATGTTCCATCATTCCAGGCTAAGGATCCAATACTACTGGTTTGTTCCCCCTTTTTCCCCTTCTCTCTCTCATCTAATTTCGAAATATTCTGAGCTTGTTTGGGATGACGGAGAGATTACGTTGCATGCGATTAAAAAATATGATGAAAAAGAGTCCTATCTAATTTCAAAATATTCTAATTCTTTATTTGGGATTACAAAAAGATTGCACTATATGCGATTAGAAAATACGATGAAAAAATATTAGGATTATTTTCACACATCATAATAAATCAATTAAAATAAAAATAAAATTTTTTTATTATTCTACTGAAAAATATAAAATTAAGCATATGTCTTTGTTCTAATTCTATTTTATCTATATATATTATCGCCGGCGGGATTTGAATACCAAATGAAACCGCAGTTAATTAAGTTGAAAATTGCACAAATTATTTTTTTAAAATAACCTATTAATTGTTTGCAATTAATTAACTAATGGAAACTATATAGTTTATTTGACAAAAGTTACCCAAATCAAAATGATCAGATGATATCAGTAATGGACAAATAGAATATAGCCGAGGGGCTTATTTCAAACTACTCTATAGTTACAAGAGTTAATTATAATTTTTTTTTGAAATTTTCAATTTTTTATAGTTATATATGGTACGGTATGGTATGGTGCAGGAGGATCCAAAGGCAGAGGAGTTGACGGAATTAGTAGGTGGTGAACTTGGGAATTTGGGAAGAGAAATGGCGAGGGGAGATGGATCGTGTTTGTATGAAGCTCTATCGATGGTTGATTTGATCCAACGGCTGGGGATTGCCAGATTCTTTGAGCACGAAATCCAAAGCATCCTGCACATGACCTCTCTGTAAGAGCTCCATGCAGTATAGTGCGATCTCATTAAGTGGTTTTTAAATAATATTAAATAATATAAAATTATTATTAATTTTAAAAATGTTAAGTTATACTATGTGTGTAAAAGCACCTAATAATTTGTGATTATAAATTTTTTATCATTAGATCTATTTTTTTTTTTTGACTAATTTTACCTTTTAGATCATACTATTTCTTCAACCACCCAGTAAACCTAAGAGGCTCACTATCATCATAACCGTGCATTTTTTTATTTAAGAATTAAAAGTCTAGAAACATCAATAACTTAATATTTTTAAAAATATAAAAACTCTCTCTTTCTATATATATATATATATATATAGACTCCGACTGAAATCTCTATGATCATTTTCATTCTTTAGATTATACTATTCAACCAACAATACACTAAATCCTAAGACCCCGTTTAATTGGTTGGAGGTTATCCCCCTTTACCCTCAACACAAAAAGAAAAAAAAAAAGACACGGGCTATCCAATTAAGGTGGGGGGATAATAATTTCCTTCTTGGTAATCCGGAAACAATCTGGTTCCCATCATTTTTTTTATTTTTTCTAAAATTAAAATTAAAATTTATAAAATTTTAAATTTAATTTTTTTTTATTTTATAAATTTTAAATTTTTTTAACTTTAATCATTTATAAATCTAAAAATTTAAAATTTTAAAATTTAAAATTTTATATAAATTTTTTATATATAAATTTTTAATTTTTAAATTTTTTATAAATTTTTTTAATTTATACAAATTTAAAAATTAAAATTTTTGCATCATCTTTTGCATATTTTTTTTGAGACAATTAAAATTTTAATTTTAAACTTTTAAATTTAGAGAAATTTTAAATTTTATAACTTTTTAATTTTTTAACTTTAATTTTTAGTAAATTTATAAATTTATAAAATTTTAAGATTTATTAATTTTAAAATTTTAAATTTTATACAAATTTTTAACTTTAATTTTTAATAAGTTAAAAAATTTAAACACTAATTTATACAAATATTAATTATTATTTAATTAATATTTTATATTAATTAATTAGATAAAATATTATTATTTTAAAATTATAATTACTTTTATTCTCACAATTCCAAACTAACTATTCAAACATTATTTTTTTTATTCCCAACAACAATCCAATTTTCATCCAAACGCAAAATTGATCTTATTAAACTTATACCTATCCTAGCTACAAAAAAATTTATACCTTTTAAATTTATCCTCGAACCAAACGGTTTCTAAGAGATCACTATAATTCTAACCGCGCATCTCTTAATCTAAAAGCTAAAAACTTGATAGCATTAATATCTTGGTATATAGCGTGAAGATTTTTTAAAATTTTAACTCTTTAAAATATAAAAAAATTAAAAATAATAATAAAATATAGGAAAATGCTATGTGTACACCCCTTTCGGGGTGTACATCATACACCCCACCCATCTAAGGGTGGGGATGTGATGATGGGTCATTTGATGTGACCCGCAAAAAATATCGCCACCATTAAAATGGTGGAGGTGTATGATATACACCCCTTCGGGGTGTACATGTAGCATTGCTCTAAAATATATTATTTAATAAATTAATTTGATATAATAAAGAGTCTATATTATTGGAACACTTTTCCTTAATGATACTTCATTTCGAAGCATTATTATCTGCGAAAAATTAATGGCAGGCAATGGGACGAGCAATTGGGGCTCAAGGACAAGGATGCTACAGTAATGGCATTTCACTTGCTTAGGCTTCATGGTTACTCTGTATCTCCAGGTACTAGGCCTTTTTTCCTTTTTTTTTTTTTTTTTTTTTTTCTTTTTTTTTGGGCTATTAGGTCCTGTTACATGTTTATATTTGGGGTAGAGACCTTTGTAATCATAATTTTTTTTTAAAAAAAAGTCCAAATTGATAGATTGATATTGTTGAAATGATTTAGAGTATTTGAAGTATATATATATATATATATATATATATATATATATATATATATATATATATATATATATATATATATATATATATATGCCTTTTTTAATATTACCTACGTGAAGTTAAATTTTTATGAAAAAAATCAGTTAAGATGAATAATAATCTCAATCACTGAATTGAGAATCTTAGTTGACTATTCATTTCGAAATTCACTTTTTAAAAGTATTAAAGTTTAGTTTCGGAATACTTCAAAAACTCTAAATTTGGAAGTGTAGTTCTCTTCTTAATCTTCATGAAAATTTTGTGCTAATATTGTAGAGGTATTTGAGAGAGCTAAAGATGAGAAGGGAGGCTTCTTCTCTTTGTCTATTGACTCACCTAAATATATCACAAGCTTGATAAACCTCTACAAGTGCTCCCAAGTAGCTTTTCCCCATGAATTTGAGACCATGCAAGGTGTGGAGGAGTTTGCAAAGTCCCAACTCCAAAAAGCACTTCTTGAGGGAAGCCCAAGTGTTTTGAGTGCAAATAACCTTGAGATTGAGGTAATTAATTTCCTTTTTCTTTTCCTTTTCTAGTGAATTATCTACATATTGAGGTAGTTTTCTTTTCTTTTCCTTTTTCTTTTCCTTTTCTAGTGTTTTGAGTGTACACACACACACTCTCTCTCTCTCTCTCTCTCTCTCTCTCTCTCTCTCTCTCTCTCTCTCTCTTTGTCATGGTATTTATTTATCAATATTATTGAGATCAAATTACTTGGACAATTGAAGATTAGATTTGCTTTGGAGTATCCAAGGAGATACCTCTTGCCAAGATTCGAATCAAGAAGCATTATAAGGCAACTGTGGCCTAGCAATGGGTGGAGAAAATGGTGCTTGGAACTTGCAAAAATAGACCTCGAGATTCTCCAAAGGCTCCATCAACAAGAGATACAATTACTTGAAGAGTTAAGAACACCTCTTCTCTCTATCAATTAATCTCTCTCTCTCTCTCTCTTAATGCAAATGTACTTGGTTTGGTTTGGTTTGACTTATAGAATAATTTGTATTTTTTTTTTTTCTAAAGAAAGATAGCATACTATTTTATTTATTTCGAAATAAATTTAACTGAAAATATAAAACAACTAGACTTCGAACTCGTTTATTTATTTTTTAATTATTTATTTCAAAAATAATAATAATAATAATAATAATTTGTTTGTTATTAGAAGACGTTCTATTGGGCAAATAAAAAAGACTTTGAGACTACTACACAAGCAGTGTTAGTCGAAAAAAGTTTTAGATCCTATTTGATTTGGAGATAAAGCAACAAGCAACGATTCTTCAAACGGAAAATCAAAAAATATTGATTTTGAATCCATTCGATCACTAGACAAATAATATAAAAAAATTACAAAATTTATTCTCTAGATCTTTCAAATACTCTAAATCAATTAAATCTAACTAAGCCGGTCATTGATCCGGAAGTTTTTAGCGGGCAGTATATGTTAGATATGTCCCGAATTCTAGAACCGAAAGGTTTTTTAATCCTATTCTGTTTTGCTTATCCAATTAAGATAAGTTTGGATTATGTCTAATCTTATTAAGATTATTTCTAATTTTAGTGAATTTGTATTCCTAGTTGTATTAGGATTTAACCACTATTATAAATATACCATTATTCTATTGATTTAGTGCGGCGGATGAGAAGGAATATGGGTATATTTTGGGATTAGGGTTTTATGAGAGAGGCATATTTTGTACACCACTATGATTATAATAAAAGTCTCTGCTCCGTCTTTGCCCGTGGACGTAGGCCAGTAGCCGAACCACGTAAATATTGTGTGTTTATTTTTCTTCTCTCTTTCTCGATTCTCTTTTGGTATTTTCGTGCCCAACGAACTAAATCTTTTCTGCTTTTGTTATAACAGTATATGATACTTGCTAATTTAACGGAGTAAAAAAATCAGAATTACTTAAAATTTCGATAGAAAATTTTATTTATTATCTATATAAAAATCAATAATTTCGATCTTAAATTGAAGAAATCCGATTCTCTATATTTAGAAAGTCGTTTGATTTTGATCGTTCATTTTATATCATTTGATGGACTTTGTAATAATTTTAAAAAATTATAAAATTTATTTTTTAAAAATTTCAAAAGGCTCTAAATTATATTAAACGATATAAATCGTCAATTCAAAAGCTCCATCAAAAAAAAATAATAATAATAATAATAATAATAATAATAATGTTTGTATGTTTTATTGTCCTCTTTATATTGTGTAGATGGTGGGAGGCACAAGGATTCAAAGAAGTGTCTTTTGCTCGCAGAATCGTTGCGAAGTGCTTTTTGGCCGTCGGCCCTGCGATTTTTGAGCCACAGTTTTCTGCTTTTCGCGTAGCTTTTACTAAAGTAGCATGCATATCCACCATAATGGATGATTTCATTGATCTCCCAGACTCTGATCCTGATGAAATTTCTAGGTTCAATGAGGCAGTTCAAAGGTACATGCATAAGTAGTAATGTTATAACCCACGCACAAACACAAAATCTTCCTTTTGTGTTTAGTACATTTGCATTTTGCAATATTGTGATTTATAAAATTATATTTTGCTATTCTATAATTTTTCTATCAGAGATAATTAACTTCTTACAAACTTAAGTAATTAGATTTATTCCTCTAAAAATTTTTCTGTCTGCGAATATATATATATGATGGTGTTACAAAAATATATATAACCATGACTTAAAAAAAAAAAAAAAAAATTATTGAGTCTATGGTAGGGGTGTAATGTGGGCTGTGCCAGCACAGCCGGGCACGGCCCACATTTTCTAGGCCGAAACGGATAAGGGGCTGGTCTTTTAAAAATTTTATTTTTAAATTTTTTAAAAAATATATAAATTTTAAAAAGATAAATAATAAATTGTTTTTTATTTAAATTTATATTTTGATAAAAATAATTATTAAATAACAAATATTTAATTTTTAAAAAAAATATTTATAATTTTTTATTTAAAAAAAATAATAAAAAAATTGGTGAGGATTGGAATGTAAATCTTGGGAGGAGGAGAGCTCCCAGGAGCTCATACCCCAAGGCCTTGGGATAAGAGCCATGCTGCTCGGCTGGCAAAGCAGGTCGTGCCGTGCCGAACCGCCGGCCTCTTCTAAGCCCGGCACGCCCCTGACTTGCTTCAGGCCGGACCGTGCCGGGTCGTCGGGCCTCAAAGTAGAGGCCATGCCGGGCTGGGAGGCCCACGAACCATCCGGCCTGTTTTACATCCCTAGTCTCCAGTCATCTTTCTCTCCCCCTCCTTTGTCATGACGGCATTGAAGGCTAGGCCATTGGCTGCAGGGTGGGCGATGAAGGAGAGGCGAGAGAGCTAGCTAGTGAAAAAATAGTTTTTTGTAAGAACATATTTATAAAAATAAAATAATTATTTTAGGTCTTTATTATTATTAAAAATTTAAAATAATTTAAATTTTATAAAAATTTATCTACTATAATAAGTTGATACTTTTGCAGTAAGCTATACAAAATGGGTGATGCTAAATGTACACCCCATAAAGGGTGTACATTTTACACCCCATTTCATCCTGAGATGAATATTCACTCCATCCGTCACATCGTCCATAAGAATCTAGCATTAAGTGCAATAGTAAGTGTGATCTACAAACACAATGTTGCTGCAAAATAGGAATGTATTGAACCACAGAGGGAATAATTGAAAACTATTCAATTTATTAACTTTTTTTGTTCTCTTTGTTAATTTAAATAGATGGGATCCTTCATTTTTGGGTGACGCGAAAGAGCTGAGGGTAATACTCACAAGCTTATGTCGTTCAGCAGAAGAGATGGCAGAAGAAGCAAGTAGGCTTCAAAACAAGGAGCTTCTTCCTCTCTATAAGACCTTGGTATATACATTTTTTTTTTACTTTTTTTTTTTTTTTTTTAAGTTTTCTGGCATAAAATAATTATGAATTAAGAGCAAGAATTTAAGTGTCGTGGTATAAAATTGTACAGAAAATTTACCGGCACGATATGACATGATGCGTGTCGATTCGTGCCGATAAGTACCGGTCACAAAAAAAAAAAACATGCGTATCGACAAATAATTACATGAAATATTTATTTTTTTAGTAATAAAATTTTCTAATTACTTATTATGTATATTTATAAATATTTTCAACATAATAGATAAAATTACTTAGTAGTCTAAAGATGTATTGTGTGTGGCACTTCAATAGTCTCACATCGGATGAAAGTAAGATTGTGATTAGATTTATAAGAGATTATGGATACGGATAATAATAACTGGACTTAAGCATTTTTTGCAAGTGGTTTGAGCCCAACGAGTTATTATTGCTAGTGGGCTGAGTCGTCACATTTAATATCAGAGTCAATCACCCGCCGAATGTGTGTGATGCGTGTTTGGGCAAACGAGTACATCAAGCCTAAACGGGTGAGTCTATGACACCCCAATAATCCCACATCGGATGAAAAAGAAATTATGATTGGGTATATAAAAGACATAGATACTAGTAATAACAACTGGGTTTAAGTATTTTGAACTGTAGTTTGGCCCAACGAGTTATTATTGCTAGTGAGTCGGATCGTTATATTTGGTATTAAAGCTAATCACCAACCGGAAGTATGTGACGAGTTTCGGCTGAGCCAAGGTCTGAATGACAAGGCTAGTGAGACAAGTATCATATTGCCTTGTGGCTAAAGCATTTTGGGTCTGTGGTTTGGGCAACGAGTTATTATTGCTAATAGGCTGAGTTGTTACATATGTCCATTTATTTTAGGGTCATATATATATATATATATATATATATATATATATATATATATATATATATATATATATATATATATATATATATATATATATAGAGAGTTGGGCTGGAATGCTATTGATAGCACCCACCCAATTTTGCCACCCGTTTTGTAGCCATTGGATCGCATTGAGATCCGTGTAGGTTCTTTAATGAAAAAAAAAAGAAAAGAAAAAGTAAAAGGAAAAAGTGAAAAGTAAAAATTTTTTCTTTTTAATTAAAGGGCTTGCACGAATCTCAATGCAATTTAATGGCTACAAAATGGGTGGCAAAGTTGGGTTTGTGCTATCAATAGCATTCCAGCCCAACTCTATATATATATATATATATATATATATATATATATATATATATATATATAACTAAGCTACTATGCTATTAATAGCACCAAATCATTAGTGTTATTAAGTTTTTGATCCTTGAATTAAGAGATTGTGGTTAGGATGATAGTGGACCCCATGGGTTTAGTGGGAGGTTGGGAAATAGTATGATCTAATGGGTGAAAATAATCCAAGGAGTAGATCTATCGGCAAAAAAACTTGGTAGCACCAAATGCTTGGTGCTATCGATAGCATACTAGCCGAACTATATATATATATATATATATATATATATATATATATATATATATATATATATATATATATATATATATATATATAGTTCGGCTAGTATGCCTATCGATATCACCAAGGAATTGGTGATATCAAATTTTTGGCCCTTAGATGAAAAGATGTACAGTTGGGATTATAGTTATCCCCTAAAATTTTTACTATTCAACCAATCACCTAGTAAACCCTAGGGGACCACTATCATCCTAACCACACATCCTTTAATCCAAAAGCTTTACTATTTAACCAATCACCTAGTAAACTCTGGGGGACCACTATCATCCTAACCACATATCCTTTAATCCAAATGCTTTACTTGATAGCACCAATGGCTTGGTGCTATCGATAATATTCCAGCATACATATATATATATATATATATATATATATATATATATATATATATATATATATATATATATATATATATAAAATTGAGTTTCTATACTTGTAAAAGTATAAGTCATTGATACTTGTAGGTTTTTAACTTTTGGATGAAAGCAAGTGTGGTTAGGATGATAGTGGGTCCCTTTGGTTGAGTGGATGGTTGGTAAAATAGTATGATCTAAAGGTTGAAATTAGTCAAATTGATAGATTTAACAGTAAAAAATTTACAAGCACCAAATGCTTGGTGCTTTTACAAATATAATAACCGAACTATATATATATATATATATATATATATATATATATATATATATATATATATATATATATATAAAGAGAATTTGGTTACTATACTCTTATGAGTACAATCGTTTTCGTACTTATAAATTATTTTTGATGATAGAAATCATACTTATAAATTATTTTTGATGATAGAGTTTTTGAATTGACGATTCATACTGTTAAATATAATTTAAAGCATTTGAAAGTTCTAGAAATTAATTTTTATAATTTTTCGGCATTATTTTACCTTACGATCGAAAGACCAAAAGACCTCAAAATTGATATAAACTTAGCTGAAATGTAAAGCAACTAGGCTTCGAACTCGGGTCTTCGATATCAACCACCAAGTTCTTTGCCACTTGTATTAGGGACAGTTGATAAAATTGATAATTTTTACTGGCTAGTATATAATACTTGCTAATTCAACGGTATAAAAAATTCAAAACTGGTTTAATTTTGCATAAAAAAATTTACTTATTATCTAAATAAAGATGAATAATTTTGATCTTAAATTTAAAAATTCTATCCTCTATTTTTAGACATTCGTTCTATTTTGATCATTCATTTTATACTCATTTGATTAATTTTATTTTAATTTTAAAAAATTATGAAATTTATTTTTTAAACGTTTTAAATATTCTAAATTATATTTTATGATATGAATCATCAATTCAAAAATTTCGTCATCGAAAACATCCTATAAGTACGAGCCACTGCTTGCCATTTAACGAAACAAAGAATTGTTTAAACTTTTCATAACCAAAGTTTATTTTATTAATAACTATATTTTTTTAAAGTGGAAAGAAACTTTCAAGGCCAAATTTCTTATTAAAGAAAGATTGAGTTTGTATCTTTATATCATCTTTCTTTGAGTGAACATAACAACAAGTAATAAAACTAATTAATTTGGGTCGTGCATGGTGACATGATTTATATTTTTTTCTAACTAAATTGGGCCACAAGGTGGCTCGGTCCAACCTAAATTCGAATTCGTGCCGGGCCAACACGACCAATTGTCTGGGCTGGGTTGGGCCACGGGCCACGGGCCGACACCTATAAATATATTGTTTTATTAAATAAATAGCATGAGTTTTTTTAAAAAATTTAAAAGTAATTATTTTAAATTAATATTTAAAAGGAATTTTTTTTTTAAAAAAAAGAGATTAAAACAAAAGAGTAACCACGCACTACTTCAATAAATTTAGAAACCTCGTATATATAAAGACGATTTAGTCGACCATTCATTCATCACTATTTTAAAATTTGTGTACTAAACTAGTGGAAGGAGTACATGGCGGCGATCTCCAAGTGGCGGATCGACCGCAGTTGCGTGCCGCCGCTCGACGAGTATCTTGAGACGGCGAGCATCTCCATCGCCGGCCCCCTCGTCTCCTGGTCGTCAGTGTTCTTCCTAAGCGATGGCGGCAGCGGCGAGGCCCCGATCTCCGATGCCGCGCTGCGCCAGATCGGCAAGGACTCGCGGCTGACCCTTCTGGCCAGCCGCATCGGCCGCCTCACCAACGACATCATGACGGCGGACCGAGAGATCGAAAACGGAGAGCAGGCCTCCGCCATCAACTGCTACCGCCACCGCGAGGGGTGCACCATGCAGGAGACTTTGAAAGCACTCCAAGGGATGGTTGAAGCAGACTGCAGGGAGCTGGAGTGGGAGCTGTTCAAGTCTGCAGGGGTCGCACCCACGCACTACGCACGTGCCGTCGCAAACTTCGCACGTGCCACCAGCTTTCTGTACCAGAGGGCTGATGCGTTTACCGACATTAACGATGGAACGTACGAGGAGATGGTGAGAGATTATATCTACGGCCTTCTCAATGTTTGACACTTGTTAGTTAGTTAACATATTTATCGAGAAAGATGTAAAAACATAGGGGCAATTTCCTATATACCCCTAAAAATTTTTCTGTTTTTAGATTTATCCCTCTTAGAAGGCTAATATTAAAACTACCCTTCTTACGTTTCAACTTCTTTCTAAAATACCCCTGAAGTTAAATTCTGTTAGTGTACCGTTTGGAGCTGCCGTTATCTGTGTGAAATTACTATTTTGCCCTTTCAAATATACCCTTCTACCATAACCAACTTTTTTTATGTACCCTTAAAATTTTCAATAGTTTTGGTAGATAGGAACAAAATAGATATATCTGATAGTTTTCAACTCCGATTATTATTTAACTCTAATTTAACCCTATTTAACTTAACAAAAGGAAACGGCAGGGGTATTTTTAATAACGGTGGAACGTATGAAAGGTATATTGAAAAGAAAAAAATAAGAGAGGTAAATCAGATATTATTTCAGATTTCAGGGGTACACAGGCAATTATCTCAAAAACATATATATCAATGTTTGACACTTGTTAGTTAGTTAACATATTTATCAAGAAAGATGTAAAAACATATATAAAATAAAGACTCATCCACCCGCCAGTGACTAGAGAAATTCTTTCAATCTTGAGCTAGGTGGAGTGTAAATATATATTTCATTTAGAATCTATAAAAAGATATTTTTTAAAACTAAAATAAAATTAATTATATTCAGATCTTTAAAAATATATCGAATAATTAATTATATACAGATTTTTAAAAATATATCGAATAATTAATTACATACAGATTCTTAAAAATATATTGAATAGCAAATATATTCATACAAAATTCAACTTTTCATATTTATTCCTTCCCAAATTCAACATTATGCATATATATATATATATATATATATATATATATATATATATATATATATATATATATATATATATATATATATATATATATATATATATATATATATTCCTATCGTCTATCTCTGGAAAAAAATCTAGTTAACCATAGATTAAATACTTAATTTTAGTTAATTAATTTATTTTTTTATTTTTTCAGATATTTTTATATTATTTTAATATTTAAAATTTTTGAAAGGACAAAACTGATAAAATTAACCCTATAAAATAAATAAAGCTTAATTTTATATATATATAAAATTGAGCTTCTATGATTGTAAAAGTACCAAGTTATTTGTGCTTATTTGTTTTTTACCTTTGGATGTAGAAATATACGGTTAGGATGATTGTGGCCCCCTTGGGTTTAGTGAGTGGTTGGTAAAATAATATGATCTAAGAGATAGAATTAATCAAAGAGTTAGATCTAACGGTAGAAAACTTTTTTTTTGAGAAAAGGCAGCATGCTACCGCTTCATTCAAAGGGGAAATGAACTTAGCTACAGGACAGATGTCGACGGGCCTCGACCCAGGAAGGCACAGAGATCCCAGAAAAAAGTTAAAAAGCAGGAGAAAAGAAAAGAGAAAAATAAAAAAATAAAAAAATAAAAAAGGCGAACGAAACGGAGGACGATGACGACGTGATCCCCGCCCTTAAGCACAAAAACTAGACCATTGCGATCGGTTCAACCTGATTTCGGCTAGGGCAGCACGAAGGCAGCGGTTCTTGTTCTCAAAGACCCTTCTATTCCTTTCTAGCCAAACTGACCACCAGGTGGTCCCGATGGTGATGAGGGTCCTAGCGCCCCAAGTCCCTTTCTTTAGCGCGCCCGCCTCCCAGAGCAGAGCCACGGACGAGCAGTTGCGGATTTCAGCTTTATTAGGTAGCAGGGTCTCCAGAAGCGAGGAAGCATAGGCACAGGAAAGGAAGAGGTGGTCAACGGATTCGACAGGGCCCAGGCAGATGGCGCAGCAGGTTGGGCCGGTCCAGTTCCTTTTACAGAGGATGTCTCTGGTCATTACTCTCCCTCGAAGCACGAGCCAAACAAAGATTTTGACCTTCAAAGACAGCTTGATGCTCCAGAGCTTGCTGAAGCGGTCGTCCACCTCCCCACTGTCCTGTAGGAAGCAGTACAAGGACTTTACTGAGAAGCAGCCATTGGCAGTCCAGCGCCAGTGGTAGAGATCAATGCTGTTAGATGGTTGTAAGTGTTGGACGGTCGCTTTCAGGGCTTGGACATCGTCCCCACAGATTAAAGAGTCTTCATCGAGGCCATCCAGAATAGAGGCCCAGCTCCAGCCGTTGCGATCATAGCAGTCGCTAACGGTAGAAAACTTACAAGCACCAATTGCTTGGTGTTTGTACAAGTACAGTAACCTAACTATATATATATATATATATATATATATATATATATATATATATATATATATATATATATATATATATATATATATATATATATATATATATATATATATTTGTAAAATTAAACCGTAATTTTTAAACCTGCAAATTATAGTCGAATATATATTTTGAAAAGAAACTAAAACGCTCCTCTTCATTCTCTCTACAACGTACTCTCATCCGGTACAAGAATAAAAGAGCAAAAAATAATAAACAAAAAAATAAAATAGTGCAATCACCTCTCTCAAATAATGTAGAATAAATAAAAATCGTGCAACACCAATACAAATTTGTACAAAAAGTACAGTACAAATAGTATATACTTTTAAAATTTTTAACGCCTGAAAATTTTATTAAAAACAAACAAAATATTACTCTTTTGATAGAATGTTGCATAATTGAAAATAACATTGTACAACTTTAAAATTTAAAATCTCTTTAATTTTTGTAAAGTGATCCATGCAATGCACGGATATTTTAAAATTAAAAAAATCATAATTTTTTTTTTTTTTATTAAATAGAGTTTGATATTTCATATTTGAATTCAATATTGCTTTATTAATTATTATTATGAACTCACAGAAATTTGCATTTGCCATTATTTTTTAATTTCAAATATAAATTTTCACTTTTATCCTCATGGAGCTATAATTGGAAAATGATAAACATAAATGATACCAAAAAAAAATGTATAAGGGAAAGAAAGAAATTGGTTAAACCTTTCCGAATAAAAAATAATGTTAAAAAAATAATGTTTTCAAATGAATAAATAGCAATATGAGAGATGAAAAACCTATTAGTATAAGATACTAATAGTTTTTTAATGGTTGATATGTGTCATTTGTAAATTTAAAGATATAAAAATATTCAAATCAAATAAATTTTTTTTAAAAAAAAAATATATTATATGCAACAACATCAATATTTCTGATCGAAAATTTTAGTACTATATCATAACTTTATGTGAGATTTTTATTAATAAAATTAATTAATTAATAGCTTTTATCCATAATAACGGTGTTTAATTAATGACACGATGAATAATTATTATAGAAAAAACTTTTAAAGTGAAAGGGTCCACTTTGGGCTTATGTAAAAATAAATTTTATAAATAGAATAATTTTGAAAAAAATAATATCAAAAAAAAAAAAGTCTCAATCATATTAATTGCTTTAAAATTATTGGCTTAAGAAACATCAAAACTAGTTTTGACCATATTAAGTTTCCTTAAAAAAATAATTTATAATTAGTTTTTATGGTTCAAAAACAACTTCAAGTTAAGCAAAAAAAAAAAAAAAAAAAAAGAAAAAAAAGCGTTAAACTCAAAGGAGCACCTAAAACTTTTGGTTTTGACTTTAAAAAAAAAAGAATTTATTATTTGCTAATAAATTTTTAATTATTACCTCTAAATTATGTATTTACTGTAAAAGATATAATAGTGATATTTGAATAGTACTATTAGCGAAAACACTGTAATAATTTTTTTTTTCAATAATTTTATAATGCAGCAAAATCAGAATTTTTAAATTAGAATATATATATATTTTTAGTTTTGGAATTCAAAATCTCGTTTCAACTATTCATAGCAGTTGAAACATTGTACACAACCTCTACCAAATAATATTTAATTATAATAAATTGCGACCGAAAACGAAAACAGGACACAAGGACGCAATAGGTTGTGCGCGTGCACCGATTAAAGATGATGATTGAATATAATGTGGTCCATAATTAATTAGGGGTGTGTCTGCACCGATTAAAGATGATGATTGAATATAATGTGGTCCATAATTAATTAGGGGTGTGTCGGATTATAACGCGATAGAGTGGTGATCAAATTGAGTAAAAGGGATGCACCTAGCCGCCCACAAGCATGTTGGCTATTTATTTATGGGTTAAAATAGGTCCAACTTTTTGCTACGTGACAATAAGCCCAAGAGACTAATAAGTTGAGTTGGGTGAGTCCAATAAGTTGAGTGGGGCTGCGGTCCACAATAGACCTAACGGTAAGAGGTCCAACAATAGACCTAACGTTCAGGTGGGTTGAGTCTGGTCGAAACCCGTGGGTGCTGTGTCTGTACGCTTTAAGTGGATTGATTGTGTATTTCTAACAGCTCGGGCTTTTGGAATTAATGGTTAGCGCCAACGATCCTACAAGTGGTATCAGAGCCAGTGGCACGGGTTCGATTCCCACACGGTGCAGGTGTTGGGGGGGGGGATTGTTGGCTATTTATTTATGGGTTAAAATAGGTCCAACTTCCTGTCCCGTGACAATAGGCCCAGGAGACTAATAAGTTGAGTGGGGCTACGGTCCACAATAGACCTAACGGCAAGAGGACCAACAATAGACCTAACGTCCAGGTGGGTTGAGTCCGGTCGAAATCCGTGGGTGCTGTGTCTGTACGCTTTAAGTGAATTAGTTGTGTATTTCTAACAGCTCGAGCTTTTGGAATTAATGGTTAGCGTCAACGATCCTACAGAGCATACTTTATAAGTGGGGCATTGCAATTAAGATGATATAATATATATATATATATATATATATATATATATATATATATATATATATATATATATATATATATATATATAAAATTAAATTTTAATTATATTTTTAAAAATATCAAGTTATTAGTGTTTATAAGTTTTAAGCTCATGAAAGAATGTGCAGTTAATATAATAGCAGATTCCTTGAATTTAATGAATGGTTGGTAGAATGACATAATCTAACGGATGAAATTAGTCGAAGGAATAGATTTAATTGTAGAAAACTTATAAACACCAATTCATTAATACTTTTACAAGCATAATAGTGAGACTCTTTTTCTATATATATACTTAGGTTATTATGTTATTAATAGCGCCAAATTATTGATGTTATTTGATTTTTAGATGGAAGGATGTGCGGTTAGATTGATAATGAGCCTCTAGAATTTAATGGGCAGTTAGAAAAAATAGTATGATCTAAGAAGTAAATCTAACAACGGAAAACTATATATATATATATATATATATATATATATATATATATATATATATATATATATATATATATATATATATATATAGAGAGAGAGAGAGAGAGAGAGAGAGAGAGAGAGAGAGAGAGAGAGAGAGAGAGAGAGAGAGAGAGTGTGTGTGTGTGTGTGTGTGTTTAACTACTAAGTTATCAATAGCACCAAGCACTTAGTGCTATCAAATTTTTCACCGTTAGATCTATCTCTTTGATCATTTTTATCTTTTAGATCATACTATTTTTTCAACCACTACTAAATCTTAGGGGGCACTATCATTCTAACCACACATCTCTCAATGGAAGTACTAAAAACCTAATAACACCAATGACTTGAAACTAGGGGTGGCAATCCAGCTCGCTGTTCGCGAGCCAGCTCGTGTTCGGCTCGAAATGAGCTCGAGATCGAATCGCTCGTTTAGTAAACGAGCCGAACACGAGCCGAATTTTTCAGCCCAACTCGCTGTTCGCGAGCCAGCTCGTGTTCGGCTCGAAATGAGCTCGAGATCGAATCGCTCGTTTAGTAAACGAGCCAAACACGAGCCGAATTTTTCAGCTCGTTTAATAAACGAGCCGAACACGAGCTGGGGTCAGCTCGCTCGTGTTCGATCCTCTCGATAACAGCTCGAATATATATATATATATATATAAACTTTACTATTTAGATTTTAGGTCATCAATTTTTTATAAATTTTAATTATTAGATTAAAATTTTAATTTTTTAATTTTTTTTCAACTTTACACCTAATAGTAGGAATGCAAATCAAACTTATTGTTCGCGAGCCATTCGTATTCGGCTCGTTAATAAACGAGCCGAACACGAGCCGAATTTTTCAGCTCGATATTTAAACGAGCCAGCTCGTGTTCGGCTAGTTTATTAAACGAGCCGAACACGAGCCGACCCCAGCTCGCTCGTGTTCGGCTCATTGACACCCCTAGGTATAAGTACGGTATAATTAAAAATACACGCAGATGAAAATGCGGTAATTAATTACTATATCCAGTTTGTGCGATCGAATTATGCTCGGATGCAACTGTTGCAGATATATATAATACTAGTGTAGTTACCCGCGCGATGCGACGGGTAAATATTATCAAAATATTTTTTTATCAGAAAAAAAAAATTTAATCATTCTCAACCCTAACATAAGAATATATCAGCAACAATCAGAGTAGAATATTTATTCACCCAGGATTAAAATCTAAGACATATATAGGAATGTAATGAAGTTTAGAGAGAGAATGAGAGAGAGCTCACGTTCAATGAGCTACGGTGACGGCGACAACGGTGGCGGAGGAGGAGAAGGAGGAGTAGGCGGAGAAGTGGAGGATTCTTATCGGCGATGGCGGTCGCGGTGGCAGTGGCGGCGATAGGTAGGAGTTGATCATGAGCGATGCCCCCCGTGCGGCTAAAGAAGGCGAGGATCGGGTCTAGATTTTCGGTGAGGTCGGGGGTGGAAGATTTTCAAAAACGGAGAGTTGGATTGGACGAAGGTGGCCATAAGTGGACGATGGAGATTTTGATCTTGGAGGAGGAGGAGGAAGAGGAGGGCAAGGAGATTTGGAGGTTCTCCACGACGGGAATGAGGAGGCAAGGATCGAGGGTGGAGGGGTCGAGAGAGAGAGCGTTGTTGTCAACAGAGATAGTGAAGAGGGAGGTGGTGGCTTAGAGAAAGAGGGAGAGAAGAAGAATAATAATAAAAAGAACTCAAAAAGGGGGAGATATAATATAATTAATTCATTGAAAGTAGGGAGTGAGAAGAGTTGGAGGTTGGGAATGGAAAGAATTTATAATTAATTCATTGAGAGTTAGAAATAAGAAGAGTTGGGAGTTAGAAATATGAAGAGTCTATCATTAATTCATTGAGAATTGAAAAAGAGAAGAGTGAAAGAAAAATTGTGACACGTTGCAAAAAATAGAGAAAATCATATAGAGGTATAGATTTTCTTTACTTGACAATTCGAAGTCGACAATAATAATTAATTAAAGATTGAATATTTATTCTAGATCGTTTATCACTAGAGATTTGATATATCTGATGCAATATATTTGAATCTTCCTCCCACCCTTTTAATTATTTATTTATTTTTAGAATTTACAAATAATTTAAGTTGAATTGTGAATCTTTAATTTGTTAATGCTTCTCTTGCCTAACCCCTCCTCAGCCTATAAATAACAAACAATCCATGCTCTCTCCATGGGAATATATACAACAATATTAATTAGTGATAATGGCCCTCTCTCTCTCTTCCTCCCCATGGCTTCTTCACTCATCTCCTCCTCCTCCTCCCCAAGTGATGAGCATCCTCTCTCCTAGGAATACAACTAGGGTTCATCTTCAACCTCCTTATAATTATAAGCATTCCCACAATGGGCCCATCATCTTGATGAGCTCCATTAATGGCGGTGCAAATCATGTTCACCACCACCAACTATGGTCTTCACCCACCCTCTCCCCACATGCCCCTCCTTCATCTCTTCTCACACATGTTCCATCATTCGAGGCTAAGGATCCAATACTACTGGTTTGTTCCCCCCTTTTCCCCTTCTCTCTCTCATCTAATTTCAAAATATTCTGAGCTTGTTTGGGACGACGGAGTGATTAAGTTGCATGCGATCAAAAAATACGATAAAAAAAAGTCTCATCTAATTTCAAAATATTCTAACTCTATATTTGGGATTACAAAAAGATTACACTATATGCGATTAGAAAATACGATAAAAAAATATTATAATTATTTCCGCATATCATAATAAGTTAATTAAAATAAAAATAAATTTTATTTACAGTTCTACTGAAAAATATAAAAGCATATGTCTTTGTCCAAATTCTATTTTATCTATATATTAGCGCCGGAAGGATTTGAATACCAAACGGAATCGTAGTTAATTAAGTTAAAAATTGCACAAATTGTTTTTGAAAAAATACCTATTAATTGTTTGCAATTAATTAACTAATGGAAACTATATAGTTTATTTGACAAAAGTTACCCAAATCAAAATGATCAGATTCATATCAGCAATGGACAAATAGAATAAAGCCAAGGGGCTTATTTCAAACTACTCTATAGTTACAAGATGTTGTAACATTTTATATTAAATAAATTATTAATTTTATTAACCTATGCATATGCAATGCATTCATTTCAATAACCTATACAATGAATTAAGAGAGGTTATATTTTTTTTTTTTTTTTGCATTCATTAACACACTTTCATTTTTGAACTTGTTAGAAAAATTAAGCTAACTCTTAATATTTAATTTTGCTTAATTAACTTGTAATCTATAGGCTTTACAAGCCTATATAAAGAGAGCTTCTCTACTCTCTTAAGACACAAAAAAAAAAAAAAAAAAAAAATTAAAAAACTATACTACTTGAGAGAGAAAGTTGTCAAAGAAAATGTGTTTTTTTCTGTGGAGCTTTGGGCTTATCTACTTGTGCAGAGTTGGTGAAGCCACACGATGAGGATCGAGCCGTTGTATTCTGGAAGGGATAAGTTAGTGTTCTGCTGCATCGGTTCGAAAACTTTGCCTACTGTAGAGGACTTAAATCTTTTTAAAGAGAGCGAGATATATATTCGTGTCTCGACTTGATCGACTCGTTGATACTTTTCATATATTTTTATATTCTAACTTCTATTTTGTGTATTTACACAAACACAAGAGTTAATTATAATTTTTTTTTGAAATTTTCAATTTTTGGTGTTCTATATATATATATATATATCTATATATATATACACATAGCATTTTCCATATATATATATATATATATATATATATATATATATATATATATATGGTATGGTATGGTGCAGGAGGATCCAAAGGCAGAGGAGTTGATGGAATTAGTAAGTGGTGAGCTTGGGAATTTGGAAAGAGAAATGGGAGGGGAGATGGATCGTGTTTGTATGAAGCTCTATCGATGGTTGATTTGATCCAACGGCTGGGGATTGCCAGATTCTTTGAGCACGAAATCCAAAGCATCATGCACATGACCTCTCTGTAAGAGCTCCATGCAGCATAGTGCGATCTGATTAAGTGGTTTTTAAATAATATTAGATAATATAAAATTATTATTTTTGAGAAATAAAATATCATGCTACCGCTTTATTCAAAAATGATTGAATTAAAGAACAATCGGTCTAAACAAGCAAAGTTAAAAAAATAAAAATAATAATAATAATAATAATAATAATTCTATATGTAGTAGTGGTCCCAAAAATTCCTAAACTATCTGACCTCCGCCAGTATATATATAGTCCAATGAAAATTTTTTCTGGTAAAAAGTTTTTTTGTTCCTTAATTTCCAACCATATTATCCTGGCAGCAATAGTTACTAGTGAGATAGCCTTTGAAACTACAAGCTTTCCAAAGCTCACTGGTGAAAAAATATTGGGTAATAATATAGAATTGCCAAATATCCTAGAATTTCTCCATTTCAAAATAATAATTTTTTTTTCCCCTATAATAGCTATTGTTAGTTAAATATATACTACATTTCAAAGCTTTATTATTTGTGAAAAATTAATGGCAGGGAATGGGATGAGCAATTGGGGTTAAAGGACAAGGATGCCACAGTAATAGCATTTCGCTTGCTTAGGCTCCATGGTTACTCTGTCTCTCCAGGTACTTGGCTTTTTTTCCCCTTTTTTTTTTTTTGAGCTATTAGGTCAAGTTACATGTTTATATTTGGGGTAGAGGCCTTTGTAATCATTTTTTTTTTCTTTTTAAATCCAAATTGATAGATTGATATTGTTGAAATGATTTGGAGTATTTGAAGTATATATCTATAAATCAAACTGTATGACTTTTTAAATATTACCTAGGTAGGGATTGAAAGGGTTTGATGTATATTTATCTCTACAAAATAAATCAAATAGGTTGAATTTTTAAAAGAAAATTCTATTCATTACCTCGGTTAAGATAATAATAATCCCAATCACTGAATTGAGAATCTCATCCTCTATTTTGGGAGTTGACTATTCATTTCGAAATTTACTTTTAAAAGTATTGAAGTTTAGTTTCAGATTACTTCAAAAACTCTAAATTACGTAGCAGAAACTTTTGACAATCCATCCTCTATAACAAAGTTGGAAGTGTAGTTCTCTTCTTAATCTTCATGAAAATTTTGTGCTAATATTGTAGAGGTACTTGAGAGAGCTAAAGATGAGAAGGGAGGCTTCTTCTCTTTGTCTATTGACTCACCTAAAAATATCACAAGCTTGATAAACCTCTACAAGTGCTCCCAAGTAGCTTTTCCCCATGAGTTAGAGACCATGCAAGGTGTGGAGGAGTTTGCAAAGTCCCAACTCCAAAAAGCACTTCTTGAGGGAAGCCCAAGTGTTTTGAGTGCAAATAACCTTGAGATTGAGGTAATTAATTTCCTTTTTCTTTTCCTTTTCTAGTGTATTATCTAGATATTGAGGTAGTTTCCTTTTCTTTTCCTTTTCTAGTGTTTTGAGTGTACACACACACACACACTCTCTCTCTCTCTTTGTCATGGTATTTATTTATCAATATTATTGAGATCAAATTACTTGGACAATTGAAGATAAGATTTGCTTTGGAGTATCCAAGGAGATACCTCTTGCCAAGATTGGAATCAAGAAGCATTATAAGGCAATTGTGGCCTAGCAGTGGGGGGAGAAAAAGGTGCCTACAACTTGCAAAAATAGACATGGAGATGCTCCAAAGGCTCCATCAACAAGAGAGGCAATTTCTCGAAGAGTTAAGAAAACTTGGCCCCCCTATCAATTATTCTCTTTTTTTTTTTCCTTTTTTTTTTCTTTTAATGCAATACTTGATTTGATCCGACTTATAGAATAGTTTATCTGCTATTTGGTTGGATGCAGTAAAAAGTGATGCCGTTATATTATACTATAAATAGCACGAAATATTTGGTACTATTAAGTTTTTCACCATTCAATTTATCTCTTTGATTATTTTTATCCGATAAATCATACTATTTCACCTACCACGCACTAAATCCTAAAAAATCATTATCATCCTAATCTAAGAGGTAGAAATGGTTAAAAGATAGATTTAATGGTGAAAAATTTGATAGCACTAAGTTCTCAGTACTATTGATTGTATAGTAGTCTTTTATATATATATATATATATATATATATATATATATATAGTCCGGTTAGAATACTATCGATAGTACCAATCAATTGGTGCTATCAAGTTTTTAGCCGTTAGATGAAAAAATATGCGATTAGAATTATAGTGGTCCCTTAAAAATTTTACTATTGAACCAACCACCTAGTAAACCCTATGGGACTACTATCATCTTAACCACACATCCTTTAATTCAAAGGCTAAAAACTTGATAGCACTAATGGCTGGGTGCTATCAATAATATTTTAATATATATATATATATATATATATATATATATATATATATATATATATATATATATATACATATATATATATATATATATAGTAAAGCTTACATACTTTCAAAAGTACAAGTCCATTTATTTTTGTAATTTTTTTGCTATAAAATTTGTATTAAGATCTGTGCAGTTATACTCTTTCTCTCTTTCTCTTTAATTGCCTTATAAGCAGCACGAATCCCAATACAAATCTTATGATAAAAATTTACAAGTAAATTATAGAGATTGACTTGTACTTTTGAAAGTATATAAGCTCTACAAATCTTGTAGGTTTTTAGCTCTGGGATGAAAAGATGTATGGTTAGGCTGATAGTGGATCTCTTGGATTAAGTGAGTGGTTGGTGAAATAGAATGATCTAAGAAATGAATCTCTCTCTCTCTCTCTCTCTCTCTCTCTCTCTCTATATATATATATATATATATATATATATATATATATATATATATATATATATATATATATATATATATATATATATATATACACGAGTTGGAATGCTATCAGTAGTAAATAAGTTCCATTGACATCCATTTATTTTTGATGGTGGAGCTTCCAAATCGATGATCGACATCGTTAAATATAATCTAGACCACTGAAAGTATCTAGAAAATCAAATTTTAAATTTTTTCGACATTATTGACGTAATGATCAAAAGGTTGTAAAATTTATAATTTTAATATAAATATTAGTCTTTTTTCTGTTTAATAGTGTAAAGAAACATAAGTCAATAAAATTTTAGTTAGAAACTTTTTTAAATTATTTAAAATAAGATTTATACTCTCCATTTTGATTACAAGACTTCTATAATTATTTTTTAAAAGATATTTATTTCCAACGGTTTATTTTTGTATCAACTTAATAAATAAGAAAAGAATATAAAAAAACTATGAAATTTAATTTTTCACACAATTTAAATAATTTAGATCATATTTAAGTATTTAAGTATATATATATATATATGGTCCGGCTACTATACTTTTATGAGTAAAATCTTTTTGTACTCATAAGTTTTCATTACTTGGATGAAGAAATGTGCAGTTAGGATTATTGTAGTTCCTAGAATTTATACTATTTCCCCAACAACCTAGTAAACCCTAGGAGGACTACTATCATCCTAACCGCACATTCTTTCATCCAAGGGTAAAAAAGTTATGAATATAAAAGGATTTATACTTATAAGAGTATAGTAGCCCTACGCTATATATATATATATATATATATATATATATATATATATATAAAATTGAGCTACTATGCTTTTAAAAGTACTAAGTTACTGGTGCTTGTAGCATTATCTAAGAAGGGGGAATTAGTCAAAGGGTTAGATCTAATGGTGGAAAACTTACATCCACCAAATATTTGATATTTTTACAAGTATAGTTGCCGAACTATATATATATATATATAAAATCCTCCTATAAATACCTATTTTTTAACTTTTCCTAATGACTTTCAAAAATCTATATTTTACTCCATTAAAAATTCAAATTGATACATTTGGCTCCCCTCCGTCAGGCTTTCGTCAATATTACGTCAAATTCTTATAATTTATATCGAAAATATCCTTGAAATGATAGAAATACATTAAAATGTAATTTTTTTTTATAGAGTAAGCAAGGGTAATATGGTCATTTCACCATCTTCATTAACATTGTAATCTCTGAAAATATTTTCTGATATTTCAAGGGGATAAAATATAAATTTTTGAAAGTCAGAAGAGAAAAGTAAAAAAATAAATATTTATAAAAGAGTTTTTCTGTGTGTGTGTGTGTATATATATATATATATATATATATATATATATATATATATATATATATATATATATATATATATATATATATATATATATATATATATATATATATATATATATATATATATATATATATATATATATATATATATATATATATATATATAGTCCGACTATTATACTATCAATAGTATTAAGTACTTGATACTATTGACTTTTCGGCCCTTGGAGAAAGGAATGTACGATTAGAATTATAATAGTCCCCTAGAATTTATACTATTTCACCAACAACAACCTATTAAATTTTAGAAAAGCTCTATTATTCTAATCGCACACTTAATAGTACAAAGTGCAAAAAATAACCACACACTACAATAAATTTAGAAGCCTCGGTATGTAGGGGTGTAATGTGGGCCTTGCGGGCGGGCTTCTTAATTTTTTTTATTTTTTTTTAAATATAAAATTTTAAAATATAAATAATAAATTATTTCTATTTAATTTTATAATTTAATAAAAAAATAAAATTTATAAAAATAATTATAAAATAACAAAATTTTAAATTTTTAAAAAATTATTTATAAATTTTTAGTAAAAAAAATAAATTTGAAAAAAGATTTTGGTCCAATGGACCATAAAATTTTGATCCATTTGACCAAAACCACATCTCCCAAGGTGTCATAAAGACCTTGGGATGAGGGCTAATAGGGAGAAGGGACAAGAAAAGCACTTTTCCCCAAGAGGCTCATGGTGAGAAGAGCAAAGAAGAACTTTTCTCCCCAAGAGTTGGCCCCAAGGCCTAAGGCAACCCTAGACCTTAAACCCTAAGGCAAGTTGCCTTGGGCCTTGGGGTCCGGGCCGTGCTGGCCCGGCTAGCACGACCCACATGGTCGTGCCGTGTCGGGCCGCGGGCCTGCACCTTGAAGTAATGGCCCAGCACGGCCCAAAGTTTGGATCGGGCCGGCCCGGCACAAAGCTACAGTAACCGTGCCGGGCCACGGCCCGGCCCGAAGTCGTGCCGAGCCGGGCGGGCCACGGGCCGCCCTGCCCGTTTTACACCCCTATCGGTATGTGAAGACAGTTTATTCGATCATTCATTCATCACTATTTTAATATTCGTGTATTGTATGTGACAAATGGACTAACCACGTACTAACTTAAACTAGTGGAAGGAGTACATGGTGGCGATCTCTAAGTGGCAGATTGATCGCAGCTGTGTGCCGCCACTTGGCGAGTACCTCGAGACTGCAAGCGTCTCCATCGGCGGGCCCGTCATCACCTGGACGTCAGTGTTCTTCCTTAGCAGCGGCGATGAGCCCCCAATCTCTGATGCTGCGCTTCACCAGATCGGCAAGGACTCACAGCTGACCCTTCTGGCTGGTCGCATCGCCCGCCTCACCAACGATGTCGTGACGGCCGACCGAGAGGCCAAAAACGGCGAGGTGGCCTCCACCATGAATTGCTACTGCCTTCGCGAGGGATGCACCAACCAGGAGGCTCTAAAAGCAATGCAAGGGATGATTGAAGCAGCATGCAGGGAGCTGGAGTGGGAGCTATTCAAGTCTGCAGGGGTCGCACCCACGTGCTACACACGTGCCGTCGCAAACTACGCACGACTTACCAGCCTTTTATACAAGAGGGTTGATGGGTTTACCCCCGTAGGTGATCAAACGTACGATGAGATGGTGAAGGATTATCTCTACGACCCTCTCAATGTTTGATGCTAGTTAGTTAACATATTAATTAAACAAGATGTAACAACATTTATAAAATAAATATAAGGCTTTTAATGCATAAAAAATTTATTGATTTTTGTCTACCACCACAAACGGCCTGACCCGCCGTGAGGTTTTTCTCCGGCGAGTGGTTATTCATGATATAAATTGAATTTGTTTAAATTTTAATTTGAAATCAGGTTTGTAGGTTCATGGTTTCCAACGGACTCAAGAATTTATTGTTTATTAGCTCATACTTGTAGTGTTAAAGAACCCTCTATTAAGAGACCAAATTTAATACTAATGATAAAAAGAGACCGTAGTATAAAGATGAATTTTTATTGATATAATTTTAAAATACATGTCTTAAGTAGGTGTACCCTCATTGTATATGAGTGAAATGCTCATTTTAGGAATTTGACGATCCTTCAAAATTGGGTTGCTCAGTTTAACGATTTGGCAGTCAGATTTGCTCAATTTAGTGACTTGGCGGTCAATTGATGTTCAGTTTAATTTGAACTTGGTTTGCTCAGTTTAGCAACTTAGCGGTCAATTGATTTGAACTTGGTTTGCTCAATTTAGTGATGTGGCGATCGATTGATTTGCTCAATTTAGCAACGTGGCGGTCGATTGATTTGAACTTGGTTTGCTCAGTTTAGTGATTTGACGATTGATTGTAGTTGAGATACTCAGTTTAACGACATGACGATCGATTTGATTCGAGGTGCTCAGTTTAATAACATGGCAATTGGTTTGAAGCCGAGTTGCTTCGTTTAACGACATGGCGGTCGGTTGAAGTTGAGATACTCAGTTTAATGACATGGTGGTCACTTTGAAATAGAGGTGCTCAGTTTAGCGACATGATAGTCGGTTTGAAGTTGAGGTGTTCAGTTTAATGACATGGCGGTTAGTTGATTTGGGTTGTTTAGTTTAACGACTTTGCAATCGTTTGAATTTGGATTGTTTAGTTTAACGACTTTGCGGTTGTTTGAATTTGAGTTGTTTAGTTTAATGACGTTGCGGTCGTTTGATTCTGACTTGTGAGTCGATTAAGTTGACTCAGCTGATTAATTAGAGTTAGCTTAGTTGAACCCTTGATCTGCATCAGTTTGGGCAAAACTGGTTTGCTTGATTTGGATCACCTTTGAAGTATGGTACAAACCTTTGTTTAGATTGGGCTCAGGTTGACTTGGTTTGAACCATTTTGTATTTGATTTGGGTTGAGCCACCTTAGGCTTTGATTTGGGTTGAGCCACCTTAGGCTTTCGCTTGGCTTATCCCTTTTCAATTTGGTTTGGATCAAACTGTTATTTTTTGATGCAAGACGCGTTTAGACTTGGTTTAGGTCGAATCTTTATAGCTTAGTTCAAGACCTTTTGAATTTGATTTGGGTCAATCTCTTATGGTTTAGCTCAACTTGGAACCCTTTTACATTTGGTTTGAATTGAACCTTTGTGGTTTAATTCATGATGACTTTGAGTTTGGTTTGAGTCGACCTCTTTGCGGTTTGATTCAGAGCCCTTTGATTTTGATTTGGGGTTGAGTTAGTTCATAGTCTGGTTCATGTTGTTGAACTGATTGTTCCATCCAGAATTGATTTAGGTTGAATTGGCTTATGGTTTGGCTCGGATTGGCTTGATCTTCCTGCGATTCAATTCGGTTAAAGCCATTTGTAGTTGAAGTTGAATTTTTTATGGTTCGATTTAAGTCAAACCGGTTTGTGATTTAATTTGGTTCATTTAGAACCTCCTATAGTTCAGTTTGGGTTGAACCGATTTGCAACTTTCACCTTCTGTGATTCACTTGAGAATGAATCGGTTTGTAGCATGGACATCTTGCGATTCAATTTAGGTTGAACCCACTTAGGTTCAAGTTGAATCCTTTATGGTTCGGTTTGGGTCGAACTAGCTTGTGGTTCAATTCGGGTTGAATCGGCTTATAACTTGAACCTCATGTAGTTCGGTTTGAGTCGAACTGGTTTGTAGTCCAGTTCGGCACAGTTGGACTTTCTCTTGTTGTGTTTAGGCTGAACTAGCTTCGATTTAAGTTAAATCCTTTGTTGCTCGGTTTAGGTCGAACCGGCTTGTAGTTCGATTCGGCTTGGCTCGATCCCATTTCAGTTAAATTTCTTGCAATAGATTTTGTTCCCACTCGAGCAACCATTGTTTGTTTGCACCTATTTGCTTTGTTTCCCTCACTAATCCTCTACATTTAGCAGAATAAAGAATATTAATATATTAAATAACAATTATGATATTATTATTTAAAATTCTTCTATCTTAAATTTCGGGTTACTCCAGTAGTCTATTAGCCAATTCCAATGATCAGGATCGATGTCGCTAGGGCAATGAGCACGCCTTTGATTGTATGTCTTATACTTTTTGTAGTGAAATCTATGCAAATCATAATGCCAACTATTGGACTATAGCCTACATGAGCCACATACCTAGGGTTTCTAAGTCCATAATGACCTACAACCTAGGCTCTGATACCACTCTAATCTGTCATGCCCCGGGGTCGAAACTACGACCCAGGCCCGCCAACAGATACGCCGCCCATACGGGAAGCCCGTATAGACGAAGCGTCTAACATGCAAAAGATAATACTACGGCTATACAGATATCAGAGCTGAAAAAATAAACTACTGAAATATAAAAATACAACTCCAAAAGTACAAGTCAGAACCTCACAACATGAGTCTCTCAGAAATAAAGCTCTCAACAACAACTATTTACAATGATCCAGCAGACTGTACTACAAAGTTCCAGAAAGGGGTACAGCTATACTCCTAAGACGGGTAGGGAACTAGCTCGCGACTCCCTTACCTCGATTTGCTGGTGCTGCAACAGGAGTAGGAATAGGGGTAGATGCCTCTGGAAAATCTGTCACCAACAGAGGGTGTGAGAACTACACCGTCACGTAGTTCTCAGTGGGTACCGTACGTCTCCAAGACCAACGGTCTGCCCACTAAGTCTACTAGAGGCATAAGATAACAGAAAAACTATAATAATGTAAAGATAAGCTAGAAAGAAATCTACAGCTATCATGTCTCTATCTACAATGCTAGATGGGTGATACAGATGAAAATGATGCATCGACTCTAACCTAATATACTCAATCAACAGAATCACAGTGACTGCCACATAGGGTCCAGTCAAACCTGCGCCCACCTACTGCTATTACATCCACGGAGGACTGGACTTACGTAGGGCGTCCCACACGGACTGCGTCGACAAGTCGCAATAATAAAGTAACAGGTCCAACTTCGGAGTGGCACTCGAGGGGCGCGACCCCACTGAGGAAAGTATCCGCGCATCTCTGTCGAGCTCAATATGGCTCATGCAGGCTATAGTCCAAATCCACGATCAATCAGATCGGAAATATAATAATAACTCAACACTAATAACATCTACTGGAGACACTCCACAGCTTGTAACCACCGTCAACCCAACCGGTTCCCAGAACAAACCACTCGATTCACAGACAAGAAGAAACCAATTGACACAACAAAAGTCTGAAAATTCCGAAAGGCCGGTGCCTAGAACCCCAATCAAACAAAACATGTTCCAAGCTCAACCTTTCGGAATTCTCGATCCCTGGGAAATCAGCTCTTTCAGTTAAAACATCCGGAGGGAACCAATTAGGGCCCAAAAGTTCCGGGAGACTAGCATCTACAACCCTATCAAACAAGAACAGGTTCTAGGCACAGCCTCCGTAGCTTCCGTCCCAAAACAAGAAAACGGCCCCTAGAACCCAGATCACTCAACCCTCTCGGGTGAGGAAGTTTGTAAGAAGAAATGACAGTTATTTTCGAAAACCATTATGATTTGTGAAACCCAATTTAATGAATTTTAGTTCTTTAAGAAAATCAGTTAAAAATAAATTTTACCTTTTCAAACCCCGAAGGGTTGATGCCTTCACCCTATCAAATAAGAACAGGTTCCGGCGACCCTTCGAAATCCGGAAAGAAAAACATTTGTTTACTAAAATTATGTGTGTCCAAAAATAGTCCGGGTTGAAGGTCCTACTATCAACAGCTCAACACTATCACAAACACAATGCTAATGACACCGGTCGGAGAATACACGACAATCCGGGACCACCATTTACCCAACGGCTCCCAACACTAGCACAACACTAACCAAAGCTACCAGACTCCACTCGGCCACCAGACACATGTGTAACATGCATCCCACACTAACCCGACTACTCGGCCCACTGTCCGGGCGAGGAAACACTATAAGTCCAGGAAAAAAAGATGCAAGAGGTGAAAACTAGAATATGAAAGAATCTATCCCAAATGAGAGTTTTCTAGCAGCCTGGTTTAATACATGTAATCATATGTTAGGGTCCTAGTCAAAGTCCAATAATTCTATAAACATCAATAGTAGCACCTATTCTAGCATGCTAACATCTACAACACTAGAATTAGAAAGAAGTTCGCAGATTTGGAGAAAAATCCAACCCACCTCGGTTTGCCACCAATTGCTTGTAGACACTTGCAATTGGGCTCCCACAGAAACGTTCACTTTCAATAGAAAGTGCAACGGTGCCCGCCACGCCCGAACGGTACACCCCAAAAAGTTCGGCGGCAAAATTGCGTGGCAACCGGCACCTCGAACAACGGTCCCAGACAGAACCAGGGCACAGAGTTCAAAGACAAAACACCAAAAGTAAAATCTAAGAACTGTGCTGAAAAACACAACAAAACACGAGGCGACGCCTATCTTAAACCGACGCGCTGACAAATGGGCGAACACATGATCGCCCGGGTCCATGGAACACCCCGTACGCTCTCCACGTCGCAAACGGCACGCACCACGGCACAAACGGTGCTCCCGCAACACAAACGACGCGTCCCACGGCACAGACGGCGCGCTCCACGACACTCTAAAAATCCCCTACGATTTCCCTAACGCTCCAACAATTTTTTGGCGGAGCAAAGAGGAGAAAGGAGGGAAAAATAGGGAAGTTTCGAGCCTTAAATAGCTCGAAAACCGGCTACTCACAATAGCCGGCCAACCAGGGGCTGCCAGCTTGCGCCCCCGCGTCAGCACGCCCACGGCGCGCTCCGCCTTGCGTGGAGCGGGCGCCAACGGGGCCCCGCCACATGGCGATGCCCATGCTGCCCAGCGCCCCGCGTCAACGCAGGGCGCGCGCGTCAATGCGCCTCGGGCGGCGCGCCTAACGCGGGCTTGCCGCGTGGCGCCGCCCACCGGCGTCTCTGCTCCTGCCACGTCTCCTCGGTCTCCGCGCCCGGCCAACCGCAGTGCGACATGCGGCACAGCGGGGGTTCACCGCACCCGGTGCACACGCGGTGGGCCGTGGACCGGTCCACTCGCAAATTCGGCCCGTAAGCCCGAATTCGCCCGAAAATACTCAATTTCGATTGTTTTCGCACGCTGAGTTCGTTTTTGGCATCCATTTGATGCACAACGCACTCAATACACCAAAAATAGGCGTTTCGCATCGCCAACCACACGGTCAAGTCCCGCGAAAAATTCGGGACACCACTCTTTCAACTTGGAGTTGCCAAGTGGGTGATATTCTCATGTATGATTCAAAAAATTAACTTATTTATCTATTTAGCACTCTGTGTATGAAAACTGGTTGTGGATGATGTATGCATTTTGTGCGACGCCGAGTATATACAGGAGAGACTCTAGCTGTACGTTTGTGCAGAGAGATCTTGTATATGTGGCGGGTCTGGGCACGTATCGGGATGAAAGACTTAAAAAAAAAAAATAGAGCCGTTTTTCGCTTTTAAATCACTCCCGATGTGTGACAATAATAATGGTCCCCTAGGGTTTAGTGGGTGGTTGGTAGAATAGTATAATCTAAGCAGTGAAAATAATCAAAGGTATATATAAATGGTGAAAAATTTGGTAGCACCAAGTGCTTGATGCTATCGATAGCATAGCAACCTGACTATATATATATATATATATATATATATATATATATATATATATATATAGAGAGAGAGAGAGAGAGAGAGAGAGAGAGAGAGAGAGAGAGGGAGAGAGAGAGTTCGGCTACTATGCTTGTACAAGCACCAAGCAATTGGTGCTTACAAGTTTTCTACCGTTAGATCTACCCATTTGACTAATTTTATCACTTAGATCATTCTATTCCACCAACCACTCACTTCACCCAAAGGGTCACTATCATCCTAACCACAAATTTTTTCATCCATGGGCTAAAATCAAGCTAGGATGCGAGTCTAAAATAATCACAGTGACAATCAGTCACAAGGCTCCAGCACTGTCTGAAAATAATTCAAGACTACTAGTTTTGACAGGTTACTTGCAAAGGTCGACACAGCTAGTACAGACATATCCAACACTCACAGTGACGACTAGTCCACTGCGCACATGTACGGTCCAAGATCTACCCAAGATCCAACACGAACTGTGGCATCACCCCTAGGATACCCACACTATGTCCAGAAATCAACTTCAAAGGTTAATGTAGAAAGATACACATATAGACCCAATCACGATATTCCCCATTTTACAAGGTAGAGTATTTCTTCCGCTCTTTCAACAGTACGTTGTCTGCAGCCAACGTGCTTATCAAAAGAATGAAAAAATACCCATCGATCTGTCGCCAACAACTAGTTGGAGACATAACTCTCACCGGAATCCAATAGAAGGTACCAACGTACCTTACAACACCAATCTCTATACCGATACTGATAACCAATATCAAATGCCACTGACACATCGTGGTCACGAGTACCACTTTAGCTACTCACCGAAAATCAAGAACAATACTTTAGTGCTCACTAACACTTCGAATTTCACACAAATTGTTAACACAGCTCTAGCGACACTAGTCGCAACTTACAATGTCGACAGGGGTGATCGCAACCCCTCTAGCAGTTCACAGGCAATGAGTGAGTCAAACGCAAGTCGAGTCCATTACGAACTACCATCGAATCCTTAGGCTATCAACCCACTTGGTACATCATGTAGGTTTTTATATATCCCGAAGGATCTAAATAGGTACTATCAAACAACTAGAGGGGGGGTGAATAAGTGTAATACTTATAAAACCAAATCTCAGTGCAAAATAAAAACCAATGCGGAAAATAAAAACAGCACACCGAGATATACGTGGAAACTCCAATCCAGGAGAAAAACCACGGGACCAACACGCAATAACAATCCACTAAGAATAGAAGAATAATAAGGTGATTACCGACTCCACGGACTCAACCCCTCCTTCAGCTTCTTCGGACCTTGCGCTGACCGGTTGGATGTCCACGCAATAACAATCCACTAAGAAAAGAAGAATAACAAGGTGATTACCGTCTCCACGAATTTAACCCCTCCTTCAACTTCTTCGGACCTTGCGCTCCAACGATTGCACGTCCACTGCACACGTTCGAATCCACGAACGCCACTCGAATCCACGAGCACACGTTTCGAATCCACGAAACGCCTTTAGCACACCTAATCCACGATGCCACGTCGAATCCACGACGCAAACTCAGTCGATAAGAATATTGACTTCGATGGTGATCATTTGCTTAGATTCTCATTGAGGAACAATAGAAGAAATCTCTAAGCAAAGATTAGATCAATTCGACAAAAGATATGTTCTTGAAAGAACCATCGAATTGACTTAAAAGAGGCTATAAAGAAGATCGATAAAAACCTAGCCTCTAGGGTTGCTCTCAAGAGTTTTATAAATTGATCGGCCGTAGCTCCCCCATTTTTGAGAAACCCTAAATGTCTATTTATAGTTTAGAAACCTTTGGAAAGAGATAAGAATCAAAAACTTACCTTATCTGGAAATTTTCAGGACGGCGATCCGGATCGGATTTACTGCGATCCGGATCGTCGTAACGAGATTGACGATTCCAGAAAACCAAGGGTTCGGGATCCGGATTGCAAGGTCCGATCCGGATCGTTCATGCAATTCAGCAAAGTCCCATGTTCGGGATCCGGATCGGAATGGCCTAGGATCCGGATTGAAATTGCCAATGAACAAGTACCCTTCGGGATCCGGATTGCAAGGTCTGATCCGGATCCTGAACATGTCCCATGTCCAGTTTTTAATTTTTATGCAATTAAAAGATTCATCCAAGTGTTTCTACACTATAAGAAAGTATTCGGATCACCAAAATTATTTAGTTAACCATACCTGATCCTTTTGAATACTTTCTTCTTGAGATTGATGTAACTGATCCACAATTCTTCAACTTCAATCTTCAAGACTCAAGACACTGAGTGTCAACTTGAGGTCATGTTGAATCTTCTCTAAGTCTTTGATTGCTGATTGACAATTTGATCCCTTTAAGACTCCGACTCAACTCACTGACTTGACTCACGAAATATGCCAACACCAAAATGCCGTAACAATCTCCCCCTTTGGCAATTTCGTGATAAAACCCAAAAATACATAAAAGCGCTCAAGTCACTCATCTTAAACCAAAAAGTCGAAATTCAATGTTATCACCAAAACATTGATTTTCTTTGCGTGAAAGATCCAATAAATACAAAATTATATTTGAACCAAACAGTCCTAGAACATACTCTATGACTTAGAACTTGGAGTCTTAAAGTGATGTAATTCCTGCAAAACAAAACTCCAAACAAAATCAAACGTTAGTCGTTAGAAATTAAAATCCTACATTTGATTCGTCCTTTTGGTTCTTTTGTTTTTCCGGCTCTTTCAACCTTTTCTTTATCTCCCCCTATCAAGAGCATCTCTAACATGTTCTCTTTGTTTTTCCGGCTCTTTCAACCTTTTCTTTATCTCCCCCTATCAAGAGCATCTCTAACATGTTCTCCATGTTCTCCATGTTCTCCCCCTGTCTTGAGCATTTATGTTCTCCCCCTTTGTGATACGATCATTAATTTCTGTTCTCCCCATTTTTGTCACAAATTGTCAAACAGTGAACATACTAGACAAAAGGAAATCACGAACAACATTAGTTCATAGAGAAAGAGAGATAAAAGCTCAGTTCTGGTATATAACAAAAATACAGATTGCGTACCGGTACCAGAAATCAAATAATTTCTTGAAACAAATCCAGATTTTGGAATCTTTTCAAATATCGATTTGTATTCCATCAAGAAATCAATTTAAGTGCTTTAAACAATGAATTCGATCCAATTAATTTCACGAAATTAAAAAGATTTACTCCTCAATCATGAAAAACAAAGGTAAAGCATTATAAGCAGTTTTTCATGTTGTCCATAAGAACCAGAAAAAGTATGTAAGCACTTTAGCGCATCAACTTTAAACAAAAGTCATCGTTTCATGCAACAAGAAATAGATTATACCAAATCTATCAAAAATACTCAAAAATGAAACGAAAATTTATGGAAATTAAAACCCTTAAAGTTGAACAACTTCAATCACATCTAACATGATCTTATACGTAATGCCTTTATTAAATCATCAATTTGGTGAAGAAAATGAAATACCAAGATCAATAGATGTCTAACATCCCAGATAAATTAGATAATGTATCTAGTCAATTTATTGAAGAGAGTGGCTCTTCGAGCATCTTTCATTAAAAATTCCATCTTATACCAACCTTGAAATTTTGACAGAGTCAAGTATTTGTGACGCCCCCAATAGTCCCACATCGGATGTGGATGGAATTGTGATTGGGTTTATATGAGACATGAACACTAGCAATAATAACTGGGCTTAAGCATTTTGGGCTGTTGTTTGGGCCCAACGAGTTATTATTGCTAGTGGGCCGGGTCGTTATATTTGGTATCGGAGCCAATAACCAGCCGGAAGTGTGCGGCGAGTCTCGGCTGAGCCTGGGTCTAGATGACAGGGCTAGCGAGACGAGTCTCACATCGCCTGGTGATCTTGGGCTGCTGTGTGTGTGTTTGGGCTGACGAGGACGTCAGGCCTAAACGGGGGGAGTCTGTGACGCCCCCAATAGTCCCACATCGGATGTGGATGGAATTGTGATTGGGTTTATATGAGACATGAACACTAGCAATAATAACTGGGCTTAAGCATTTTGGGCTGTTGTTTGGGCCCAACGAGTTATTATTGCTAGTGGGCCGGGTCGTTATAGTATTTCAACATGCATTTTATTTAATCAAACTTGAAAAACCTTGCTTGGTATACATGTGGTAGCTGCACACAGTACTCGGACGACCGAGGTGGTAGCTCTTTCCTCCATGTGGTGGTAGTTTTCACACTCCTCATTGGGATGTAACTCTTTCCACATCTTTTGAGCATTTTACATTTCCTTTGACTCCCCCTCAATTGGCTATCAATTATTTAAGATATAAAGTATTCAGCCAAATATTGATCTCGATTTCATACTCGACTAAACAGTCAAATAAGATAAAAACTATACCAAGAGATCATTGAGAGAGAAATTGACTTTGATCACTTAAAAGATGACTTAATTAACATAAATGATCATTGCAACATCGAAATATTATGATGTCAAAAGCATAATAGATTTCTAAATGGGTGAAAAGATGCAATTAAAGTCAATATGACCAATGCTCCAAGATTATGATTATGGAGTAAAGTTGATAATCCATATAAAATTAATTTGGAGTGAGTGAACGTGAAACCCATTTTAATCAATGTACTTGTTCGTTAGAAACCTTTTGTTTTAAAAAAAAACAAAACATAAAAATAAAGAGCATTGAAAACATGTAATGCAGAGATTCAGAAAGATATGAAAGGAAAACCAATCAAAGCATTATATACAGTCATAAGCTATTTAGAACTTAAGACAAGGAAAGATATCACCTTTCCGAATCCAAAATCGCTGGATTTTGGGTTGTCTTGATTCGTTGTGGCCGGGGGTTGTCCGCTTTGACTGTTGGTCCACCTTAGGTCTTTGCCTCGCAATGATCCACTTGTATGATTGATGTTGTGGCTCGGACCTTTGGTGGGTTGAGTGAACTCCTTTGACTTGATGTGTCTTTTGACTCCGTTGAGTTTGCTCCGTAGATGAAGTTGCCGAAGGACTCTTCTTTCTCTTTTTCGGGCAATTGTTCACCAAATGTCCTTCAAGTCCACATAAGTGACACGTTCTTCCTTTCAATTTGAATGTGGAACTTGAAGCATGCACAGTTTGATCCTTTTTAAAACCCAAACCAACCTTGCTTGTTTGACCTAATCCGGACATACCGTCAAAGTTTTTGAAACCGGTTGAAAGCCTTTGTATGTCGGATTTGAGTTGATGAACTTGCTTGGTCAAAGCTTGGTTGGTGACATAAATTTCCTCAAACTGCTTTTCTAGAAAACCAATCTTGTCCATATATGATGTAGCGTTTGTCTCCGATTGGTTTAGCTTTTCTTGGAGGATTTCATTATTATCCAATAAGCCTTCTCGTTCCTCCTCGAGATCATGAAGATTGATCTTTAAAGCATGATTCTCGTCTTGATTCTCAAGTCGTTGCTTCATCAACTTCTTGATATGCTTGGCCATCTTCTTAGATTCCGCAAGAAGTTGTTGATATGCCTCAACGAGTTCTTCTTCGTCCGACTCCCCCTCACTTGATGACTCTCCGTTGGATGTTGATGTTTCATGCAAAATCAAAGGAATAGAGTCAGTGATCAAAGATGATAAACAAACATTAGAGGAGGGAATTTGAGAGGCGTGTAAGGCAACGGCTTTTTCCTCTTTACTTGAGGTCGATTCATTAGAAGTAGAATCGTTCCAAGTTTTCGCTTGCAAAGCCTTCTTTTTATATGATTTCGGAGAAGGACAATCCGTTGAAAAATGGCCGTAGCCTTTGCATCGATAGCATTGGATTTCCCCTTCGAAATCATCTTTTTCTTTTTCTTTAGAAGGTTTTGCAACGCCTTTGAGATTAGAGGATTTAGAACCCGATGATCCTTTAGATGGTTTCGTGGATGAAGATCCATCGGTTCGATTCTTCCAAAATTTCCGACGAAATTTCTTTGTGATCCGCGCCAATTGTTCTTCAAAATCGGCAAAAGAGATTTCATCGTCGGAACTTGATTCGCTATCTTCTTCCTATGTTGATTTGAATGCAATACCTGTAAGTTTAGAAGAAGACTTGGAAGAAACTTGATTAGTAGGAAAAGTCATTTCATAAGTTTGCAAAGCACCTACTAATTCCTCTACACTCATCTGATCCGGATGACTAACGGTTTCAAAGGCGGTAACCTTTGCCCTAAACCGTTCCGGAAGAGTCCGAAGTATCTTTCTTACAATTTTCGACTCCGGGAGCTTTTCTCCTAAATTAGCACATGTATTTATTACATCTTGAAGTCTAGTGTAATAATCTGTAAACAATTCATGCTCTTCCATATGAATAGAGTCAAATTGACTTGTAAGCATCTGGAGCTTTTGAATTTTTACAAGATTAGTACCCTCATGTGTAATTTTGAGAATATCCCAAATTTCCTTCGCGGTTTCACACGCGGAAATTCTTGTGAACTCAGTCGAGGAAAGAGAATTAAATAAAGCGTTCATACCTTTCCCATTGTAAGAAGATCTTTCAAATTCCTCTTTGGACCATCTAGAGCGAGGTTTTGGGGTAGTAGAATTTCCTACTTCCTCAACAGGATGCACCCAACCGTATTCCACGGATTGCCATACCCACTCATCAATTGCGATGAGAAAAGCTATCATCCACACTTTCCAATAAGCATAATTAGTCCCATCAAAAAGAGGAGGTCTATAAATATTACCACTTTCACCCATCATGATAGATAAACATAAAACCTTCTCTGATACCAATTGTAGGTTTTTATATATCCCGAAGGATCTAAATAGGTACTATCAAACAACTAGAGGGGGGGTGAATAGGTGTAATACTTATAAAACCAAATCTCAGTGCAAAATAAAAACCAATGCGGAAAATAAAAACAGCACACCGAGATATACGTGGAAACTCCAATCCAGGAGAAAAACCACGGGACCAACACGCAATAACAATCCACTAAGAATAGAAGAATAACAAGGTGATTACCGACTCCACGGACTCAACCCCTCCTTCAGCTTCTTCGGACCTTGCGCTGACCGGTTGGATGTCCACGCAATAACAATCCACTAAGAAAAGAAGAATAACAAGGTGATTACCGTCTCCACGGATTTAACCCCTCCTTCAACTTCTTCGAACCTTGCGCTTCAACGATTGCACGTCCACTGCACACGTTCGAATCCATGAACGCCACTCGAATCCACGAGCACACGTTTTGAATCCACGAAACGCCTTTAGCACACCGAATCCACGATGCCACGTCGAATCCACGATGCAAACTCAGTCGATAAGAATATTGACTTCGATGGTGATCATTTGCTTAGATTCTCATTGAGGAACCGTAGAAGAAATCTCTAAGCAAAGATTAGATCAATTCGACAAAAGATATGTTCTTGAAAGAACCATCGAATTGACTTAAAAGAGGCTATAAAGAAGATCGATAAAAACCTAGCCTCTATGGTTGCTCTCAAGAGTTTTATAAATTGATCGGCCGTAGCTCCCCCATTTTTGAGAAACCCTAAATGTCTATTTATAGTTTAGAAACCTTTGGAAAGAGATAAGAATCAAAAACTTACCTTATCTGGAAATTTTCAGGACGGCGATCCGGATCGGATTTACTGCGATCCGGATCGTCGTAACGAGATTGACGATTCCAGAAAACCAAGGGTTCGGGATCCGGATTGCAAGGTCCGATCCGGATCGTTCATGCAATTCAGCAAAGTCCCATGTTCGGGATCCGGATCGGAATGACCTAGGATCCGGATTGAAATTGCCAATGAACAAGTACCCTTCGGGATCCGGATTGCAAGGTCTGATCCGGATCCTGAACATGTCCCATGTCCAGTTTTTGATTTTTATGCAATTAAAAGATTCATCCAAGTGTTTCTACACTATAAGAAAGTATTCGGATCACCAAAATTATTTAGTTAACCATACCTGATCCTTTTGAATACTTTCTTCTTGAGATTGATGTAACTGATCCACAATTCTTCAACTTCAATCTTCAAGACTCAAGACACTGAGTGTCAACTTGAGGTCATGTTGAATCTTCTCTAAGTCTTTGATTGCTGATTGACAATTTGATCCCTTTAAGACTCCGACTCAACTCACTGACTTGACTCACGAAATATGCCAACACCAAAATGCCGTAACACATCAGGCTCTCAAGTTCTAGTGTACCACCATTACAACCTTACCAAGGCATAGCCACAATGACTACTATTGTTGTAAACACGTAGGAAAATCTGTAACGATCCACAAAATCCAATGCAAGAGGTGGAATTTGAATACAACACCAACCCAATCAGGGTTACTATCTGGCCCATAGGCCACTAAAACCGATCAGTACTACAACCATGTCAGCGGCAGCGAGCTCACTGTCACCACCACCTCTGTCGGAATACTCGTGAATCCCAAGCTATATCACACCGATCAGGGATAGGACACTACTCTACCGACCATACCGTACTCGAGCTCCTAACCCCGCACTCTTGCGTAAATCACAAGTCATCCTATGGCTCAATCCTAACTAATTCCTAGGTACCTTAAACCTATTGCTCTGATACCTTCTGATCTGTCACGCTCTGAGTTTAAAAATCAATCTAAAATATTTTTTTATCAGAGTTTAATACCTTCGAAAATCAAGGCGTGAACAGACCGCTACACACATAGAAAATTCTCTATACACACGGACAGAGTCTCCCCTATACGTGCTTGGCTAGACAAGTACATAAACAATCAGATATGCGAATTTCTAAACAACTGAACAACATCCATCCACAAAACTTAAACGTAAACATAAACATAAACATAATCTCAAATTGGGATAACTAGAACATGATCACGACATCGAACAATAGAAATATATCTCTAAAATTATAGATATAAAACATAGATCAGCCTATAGCTGACACTAGGGACGACTCTATCGCGTATGCTCACATCAACGTCCCGACATCCCAATACCTGACTGACCTGGAAAAATAGTCACTCAAAGGTGTGAGATACAACATAAATGTATCCCAGTGGGCACGATGGGCCGAGAAATGGCAAGTCGTACCTACCGGATACAGTAATCAGCGGATAACGAAATAGGCATGCATAATCAAGCAATAACTGATGTAGTAAATCAATACTGTAAACAAGAGGGTACAGGGATACAAGTAAATATCATGCTGAACTTAGATCAATAAACTAAAAGACAGAATAATAGAAACATACATCAATCTCAGAAATAAAATACCCAATCAGATGCCACTATCGGTCTCATAGAACCCCATGCCAAATACCACTATCGGTCTCACAGAACCTCGGCCAAATGCCGTATTAGTCTCACAGAACCTCAAGCCAAATGCCATATTGGTCTCACAGAACCTCAGGCCAAAAGCGTTATCATAACCCATGCACACCTGTGTGACCATAGGCTCACGGGTCGATGTGACCGCTTTACCGGTAAAGAACACCGTTGCGGATAGCTAGTCGGTTGTGTACGTGATTGAAAACTGGCTCAGTGGCAATCATTATGCTAATGTTGAAGCTCGCAGTCAAAAGACCGGGTAATCGGCAAAAAGCCAAAAAATCCCTACTGGGATACTGATACCGAGATAAAATCATGCCATGTGCTGAAACTGGATCTCCTATACTAAACATTCAGTGAAGAATAGTATATAAAAGCTATAACTGAGCTAATGACCAAACAAGCATGGTATATGTCCAGATATATACAGCTATATGTACTAATACGGGAAATAGAAGCATAAAGAAAAAGCTCAACTGTAGGAATGTTGGAAATAGAAGCATAATGAAAAGCTCAACTGTAGGACCAAGGCTATCATCAAACACAATGGTCCGACCAACTATGGTACCCATAGAGCCGAAATGATAAAGTCCGGACCGAAGCAAAACCCACCTCAATGCAGATGATCGAGGAATCAGCTAGAAGGCTTGTGTGTTGGCTGCTGAAAGCTGTGGCCTGAATACAACCATGGGTCAATAAAAGACTCTCACACACCCAACCCACTGACTCACTGCATACAAATAAGCTAAACGAAAAACTACACTGAAGCCCCGGAATTCGCTGGAATTTTTGGTAATCCGCCGATAGACCAACTATGGTCCAATCTGTGCATAACAATATCCAAATCTCATGAAACTTCACGTGCTACCCCGGAACACTTAACTTAAGACGTTCGGACACTAACATCTGACTCTGTGTAATTCGATGCACAAACAGTGCCATAATAACCGAAACTCACTTCCGGAAACTTCGATTTTGGCTCCGAAAATCACCAACGCTAAACCAAAATCACCGGAACTGCCAAGATAGTGTCGGGAATAGCCAGGGATATCTGGAACTCACAATTGGTCAACAAAATTCCTTGGTTTGCGCGATTAGCGCCAAACAGTCGATAAATCGATAATTTTACCGATTTATAGTTCGTTAAGCAAATTCCGCTCAACGAAAGCCATTGGACCTCAAACGAAAGGTGCAGAGATCATGTGCACGCTGTCCACAGTAGCCCACCGGGCTACAATTACAATTAGACCCCTAGGGTTTAATTGTAATTGCATAATAGTATGTATTTTATCAGTATTTAAGCTACTATACTAATTTCAGAGACTTTTAAACTAAACCAAAAACACCAGTAGCTGGGCCTCGATATTCTAAATACCGTGCTCACTGTTCGGGAGCAACTCGAGCCCCGAGAATAGGAACACCACCCTACTCTGCTTCGGCACCCCGGCACGGTGGTTGGCCGGAGAAGACAACCCAAAGCCCTAAACAAGTGCAACAATGGTGATGGAGCAATCTAGCCACTTGTGGCGACATGTAAGGGGTCAGGGAGAATGCTCTGGACATGAGGAAGCTCACCTAAGGGTTGGCCGACGCCGGGGAGCGACGGTGGCAGCGGGCGGCGCAGCTTGGCTAAGTACAAAACACCCGAACCTAGGACTTCCTATCTCGGCCTCTACACCACACCAAAGGGCTTAAAACTTCTTGGGTAGTCTTATGGGGACCAGCAGAGAGAGCTGATCAAGTTGGTTCACCCGCAAAAGCTCCAGAGGTGGTGCGCAAGAAATCCGACCATAATTTGAGTTCTAGCAGCCCTTACTCTCCCACCGGCAAACCAGAGGTCCGCATACCTCGGGACTACACCTGGGGAGTCCTCATGAGGTCAGAAGATAATTGATAAGGTCCAGGTTGCAAGAAAGCCCATGGAGAAGGAAGCCTTACCTCGCCGGATCCGAGGAAGAAGAAGAAAGGAAAGAGATGGCTTTCCGGCGGCGAGCGGCGGAGCCAGACGCCGGCGTTCCTAGTAGAGGGTCCTCAAAGAACAAAGATGTCCTCAGATGTGGTATGGAGCAATCCCAAGTCTTATGGTTGCTTTCTTCTCAACCCCAACTCGAGATCAAGGCAATACCATGCTCCTTCTCCTTTTTCGACGAGGGAAGGCGGCGGCCGGCAGCGTAACCATCGAGGAAGAGGCAGAGGAAGAAGAAGAGTCTGGTGGAGGTGGCTGGGGTGGAAGGCATTCAGGCTAGGGTTCACAATAACAACCATAACATGTATATACATATATCTTGTAACAATATGCCAAGTGACCCTCCTACACCTACTATTTAGACTTAGGTTCTTCACAGGTTGTGTAATTTACATCAAGGTCCCTCTCCCTGAAATTGCACGTATTTTGATGCATAAAATATAAGGTTTTATGTGTAAATATGCTATTTTTCACTATTTTTTATGTTTTTCGAGATAATAGTGTCGTCAAACGGAAAAACGGACACCACCATAATGTTCGGCTCGACGAAACCTATCAAATAGAGATTTTGGTTTGTTGAGTTTAGGCTTCGATAAATTCTAAATCCATCTTATACAGTGAATTATACTGTTTTGCATGCTTTTTGATGGCCTAGGCTATGTCAAATATAAATTTCAACTGCGCCATTGCGCTCAGAACAACGAGACCGTTCAAATCGATTATCTGGATCATCAGATTCGAATTCAGATCGATCAAATTAGCCGACTTCCGTCAGAAATTCGAAATTTCATACATACATATATATATATATATATATATATATATATATATATATATATATATATATATATATATATATATATAGCTAGGCTGGAATACTATTAATACTACCAAGTCATTGGTATTATTAAGTTTTTAACCGTTCAATTAAAAGATGTATGGTTGAGATGATAGTGGGTCCAATCTCCCATTGGGTTTAATGGATAGTTGGGGAAATAGTAAAATCTAACGGGTGAAAATAATTAAAGGGGTTGATCTAAGGGTAGAAAACTTGATAACACCAATTGTTTGGTACTATCGATAGTATAGTAGAAAACCTGATAGCACCAAATATATATATATATATATATAGAGTGAGAGAGAGAAATATTTTGCTATTTTTTTTATAAATAATAAAAAAATTCTTAACCATTGATTGATTAAAGATTAAAATGTAATTTTATTTATTAAAGATTAACCGGTAATTTCATAAAAAGAATATTTTTGTAATTAAACGTCACAAAATAAAAAAAAATTAATTAAAATACCTTCCATTAATTTAGCCATTAATTTTGCAATAATTTAAAAAGTTTAACTTTAAAAAAAATTGAATTATAATTTACGCATTAATTTTAAAAATTAGAATTAGAATTTAGACATTAATTTAAAGACTTTTAGGATTAAAATTTAATCATTATTTAAAAAATTAAATTTAAAATATTTTAGAATTACAATTTGGGCATTAATTTAAAAATTTTAGAATTACAATTTAAACATTAATTTAAGGAGTATTAGAATTATAATTTAGTTATTAATTTATATCAATATTTTCAAACAAATTTGAACGTATGTTTATAATCAAATTCAATAGATTTAATATGTGTAAAGAATTTTATAGTTCCTCTAATTTAGAAATTAATTTTGTATCACTATTCTAAAAAATTTAAAAACAGATAAATTTTTAAATTCAACATATAATGAAAGTTTTGATTCATATATTTTTTCACAAATTTAGACATTAATTTTGCACTAATTTATGCATTAATTTTAAATATTTTTAAATTACAATTTTGACGTTAATTAAAAAAATTTTAGAATTATAATTTAGGCATTAATTTAAAAAGTTTTAGAATTACAATTTAGACATTAATTTATTAAGTTTTAGAATTACAATTTAGTCATTAATTTAAAGAGTTTAATTTAATGAGTTTTAGGATTACAATTTAGCCATTAATTTAAAGAGTTTAAATTAAAAAATTTTACAATTTAGTCATTAATTTAAAGAGTTTAATTTAAAAATTTTAGAATTTCAATTTAGGCATTAATTTAAAGAGTTTTAGAATTACAATTTAGACATTAATTTAAAGAATTTAATTTAAAAAGTTTTAGAATTACAATTTAGTTATTAGTTTAAAGAGTATTAGAATTACAATTTAGGCATTAATTTAGAAAATTTAAATTTAAAAAATGAATAATTATAATTTATGCATTAATTTAAAGAGTTTTATAATTACAATTTAGTCATTAATTTAAAGAGTTTAATTTAAAAAAATTTAGAATTATAATTTAGTTATTAATTTAAATAGTTTTAGATTTACAATTTAAACATAATCTAAATTTTAATTCCTAAAAATAATCTAAATTTTAATATAGTTTTCTAAATTTAAAATCATTTAAAATATATTAAATAAAGACCATTAAAATATTAGCCATAACTAAATTAGAATATTTAAAATTTATTATCCTTCCAAAAATAAAAACTCTCTCTAAATTGAAATTTTTAAAATTTATAATATTTACAAAAATAAAAATTCTCGAAATAGAGATAAAATTATTTAATTATTCCTGAATTAAAAAATTAAAATAGCCATATCTTGGGTACCTGATAATCGGTACCTTCCTCAAAATGACCTGCTATTATAGGTTACAACTTAAAAATAATTAAATCTGAGTCGTCAAACAGATATGAATGGACGGTAATCAGGAAAAAAAAAAAAAAAAAAAAGGTATAGAAGTATTTCTCATATATATATATATGAGTTGGGCTGGAATGCTATTGATAGCACCAACCTAACTTTGCCACCCATTTTTTAGCCTTTAGATCGCATTGAGATTTGTGCATGCTCTTTAATGAAAAAGAAAAGCTTTTTACTTTTTACTTTTTCTTTTTACTTTTTCTTTTTTCTTTTTTTCATTAAAGAGCATGCACAAATCTCAATGCGATCTAAAGGCTAAAAAATGGGTGGCAAAGTTGGGTTGGTGCTACCAATAGCATTCCAGCCCAACTCATATAGAGTTGGGCTGGAATGCTATTGATAGCACCAACCTAACTTTGCCACCCATTTTTTAGCCTTTAGATCGCATTGAGATTTGTGCATGCTCTTTAATGAAAAAGAAAAGCTTTTTACTTTTTACTTTTTCTTTTTACTTTTTCTTTTTTCTTTTTTTCATTAAAGAGCATGCGCAAATCTCAATGCGATCTAAAGGCTAAAAAATGGGTGGCAAAGTTGGGTTGGTGCTATCAATAGCATTCCAGCCCAACTCATATAGAGTTGGGCTGGAATGCTATTGATAGCACCAACCCAACTTTGCCACCCATTTTTTAGCCTTTAGATCGCATTGAGATTTGTGCATGCTCTTTAATGAAAAAGAAAAGCTTTTTACTTTTTACTTTTTCTTTTTACTTTTTCTTTTTTCTTTTTTTCATTAAAGAGCATGCACAAATCTCAATGCGATCTAAAGGCTAAAAAATGGGTGGCAAAGTTGGGTTGGTGCTATCAATAGCATTCCAGCCCAACTATATATATATATATATATATATATATATATATATATATATATATATATAATTAGACTACTAAATTATCGATAGCATCAAGTTCTTGGTACTATCAAGTTTATATTTTTTGGATTAAATGATGTGTGATTAGGATGATAGTAATTCATTAGGCTATGTTTGGTTGGGGGATAAAAAGGGGATAACTCTTTTATACTCCTTTATCCTCTAAATACAACAAAAAAAATGGGGGAAGGGATAACTCTTTTATACCCCTTTATCCTCCAAATACAACAAAAAAAAATGGGGGGGATTTATTATCCCCTCTTAACGGGCTATTCTAGAATAGCCCGTTAAGAAGGGGGATAACAATTCCTCCACTTGTGGGAACAAGGTTGTTCCCACCCAGGAACAACCTTATTTCCATCTTTTAAAAAAAATAAAAATTAAAATTAAAATTTATAAAATTTTAAATTTATTTTTTTTTATTTTATAAATTTTAAAATTTTTAACTTTAATTTTTTATAAATCTAAAAAATTTAAAATTTTAAAATTTATATAAATTTTGTATATATAAATTTTTAAATTTTTTATAAAAATATGTTAATTTATACAAATTTAAAAATTAAAATTTTTGCATCATCTTTTACATATTTTTTGAAATAATTAAATTTTAAATTTTTAAATTTTTAAATTTAGAGAAATTTTAAATTTTATAACTTTTAAATTTGTAACTTTAATTTTTAATAAATTTATAAATTTAATAAAATTTAAAATTTTAAAATTTTTAACTTTAATTTTTAAAAAATTAAACGGTATTATTTACTAAAATATTAACTTTAATTTATACAAATATTAATTATTATTTAATTAATATTTTATATTAATTAATTAGATAAAATATTATTATTTTAAAATTATAATTACTCTTATTTTTTCACTATTCTTGCTTATTCCAAGAAATGAACCAAACACAATTTCAGCTATTTCTAAGAATAACAGTTTTACAAACCAAACACTATTTTTCTTTTATCCCTGACTATTCCGAAATAGCAAGCCATCACAGGAATAAAAAATTTATTCCCAAGCTCCTAATCCCCTAACCAAATGGTTGATAGGATAATATAATCTAAGGAGTAAAATTGATCAAAGATATAGTTCTAACGGTGAAAATTTTGATAGCACCAAATACTTAGTGTTATCGGACTATATATATATATATATATATATATATATATATATATATATATATATATATATATATATATATATATATATATATATATATATATATATATATGGAACTAGACTGTTATGCTATTAATAGCACTAAATTATTAGTACTATTAAATTTTTAGTATTCTGATTAAAAGATGTGCGGTTGGGATGATACTGATCTCCTCTAAGATTTAGTAAGTGGTTCGTTGAATAGTATGATCTAAGCATTGAAAATGCTCAAAAAGATTAATTTAACAGTAAAAAATTTGGTACCACTAAATGTTTGGTGCTATTAATAGCATAGTAGCGAGACTCTCTCTCTTTTGAAAAACGTAGAAGTCCAATTTTATATATATATATAGGGTCAAAAATAAATTAAAAAATATATATATATATTTTTAAATTCAGGAGCACCTGAGGAAAGATATGGATCTTTCATTCTATATTTTATTTTCTTGATAGATTGATACGGATTCTTAAGTTTTTATTAATATTGACCCTCATTTGGTAAGAGTAAAACTAGTGCAATATTTTCCTTCCCCAGCGCATGGGTTTCTTTTCCATCCATTCATTCTTTTCCATTCATGAATGGAGGCATCGGGTCTTGACTTTTTAACTCGCACGCGGTCGCTGCGGAGGAATTCTGAGCTAATTAGTAAGTGGCAATTAGTTATATACCCCCAAAAAAAATTTTAATTTTTTAAGTTAAATTTTGTTAGTAAACTATTAGTAACCGTTGTTATTTTTGTAAAATCACTATTTTATCCTTTCAAATATATATTTTTTTTATTATTTATAAGTTAGCAGCCAAAAAATTATTTTAATTTTTTAAAAAAAAAATATTTTTTCTATACTTTCATCCATTTTTTTTTATTTGTCCTCAAATTAGAAACAAAATAAGTATTTTAATTTTTTAAATTTAGTAAAAATTTAATTTAAATTTAATCCGAGATAATTTAATGGATACTAACATAATGATTATTTTTGATTAATTGAGAAATATACGAAGGGTTTATTTAAAATAAAAAAAGTAATATTAATTAATAAGATATTTTAGAGGTATATTTGGATATTATCCCACTAAGTAATGTTAAATTACACGCACACGTTAAACCCAAGGGACCCACTATCATCTCAACCACATATTTTTTAATTCAAAGATTAAAAATTTAATAGCACCAATGACTTTGTACTATTAATAGTATTCCAGCCTAGCTCTATCTATAGAGTCCGTTTACTATACTATTAATAGTACCAAGTTATTGGTACTATCAAATTTTTTACTCTTAGATCAACTCCTTTGAACATTTTCACATGTTAGATTTTACTATTTCCCCAACAATCTATTAAACCCAAGGGGCCCACTATCATCTCAACCATACATCTTTTAATTTAAGGGTTAAAAACTTAATAACACCAACTTATACTATTAATAGGATTCCAGCCTCTATATATATATATATATTAATAACACCAACTTGATACTATTAATAGGATTCCAGCCTCTATATATATATATATATATATATATATATATATATATATATATATATATATATATATATATATATATATATATATATATATATAGAGTGAGAGAGAGAGGCTGGTGTTATTAAGTTTTTAACCCTTAAATTAAAATATATATATATATATATATATATATATATATATATATATATATATATATATATATATATATATATATATATATATATATATATATATATATATATATTGTAAATATTGAGTTTTTTATTTTTTTTACTTTTAAAAATCTATATTTTATACTCTTAAAATTTAAAAAATATTTTTAGAAAATTACGGAGTTAATGAAGAGGGCGAAATGACTAATTTACCTATATTTATTCTATAAAAAAATATATAATTTTTTAATATATTTTTGTTATTTTTAAAAATATTTTTAATATAAATTATAAAAAATGTACAGAATAGTGACCAAATTCTGACTAAGGGGACTGAATACATCAATTTAAAATTTTGATAAAATAAAATATAAATTTTTTAAAATTAAAAAAAAATAAAAAAAAAAATTATTTATAAAAAAAATTTCTATGTTTTATTCTTTTAAGTAATATTTAATGAGTAGGCCTTCCTTTTTTCTTCTTGTTAGGCAGTGTTAGGTGTTGTTTGTTTCCACCAAAAAAAGAAAAGTGTGGAATATTGATGTAGTTTAGTGAGGTTGTTCGTTGACGTGTTTTTGACTTACTTATGTGTTAATTTTACACAGCTTTATATAAATAAATATATTTAATAATAGATATATTTTTATAAAATTAAAATTTTTATATTTATAGATTTTAAAAGTTTTAACGGTTTTAAATAGACTCTTACAAAATACTTAATTTTATTTAGTAAGTGATATAAAAACTTTATGATATTATAATCCCATAAACATCGGCTATAGAAAAAAAAAAAAAAAAAAAACAAAAAACAAAAAACAAAAAAAAAAAGACTGTTGTAAATTTTTTGGACCACATGTTGGTAGGGGTATATTTGTATTTGTGATTATAAAATTAATATTTTATTTATATTTTGTTAAAAAGCTAAATAGTAAGTTAATAATAACAAACAGAGGAAAAAACATGAACCTTACTATATTTTTGAAGCAATGAATACAAAATTTAAATTTTATAAAAATATATTTTTGTAAAACGTCCAAATTCATGTTTTAACAAAAAAACAAATTCATATTTAAATTTTATAAAAATATAAAAATTTTATAAAAAAGTCCAAATTCATGTTTTAACAAAAAACAAATTAGGAAAAACATTCTTTTTTCATAATTATTCTTTTTGAATAAAAACTTTGAAAAGTAAAAATAATAATTTTTGTCCGTAAAATCTTTTAAAAAAATTCTTTCAAAACTATTTTTTTTCTAAAAACCATATTGATGGTAAAAAATTTTACAAGGCAAAAAAATTATTTTCTAAAATATTTTTTTAAAAAAAAAAATTAGAAAACTAAAATATTAGTTTTTCATAAAATGTGGAAACAAGGTTTTCAATGAAGCTAGTGTTTTTGAAATCAAGCGGATGCAAAACTAAAAAATAAGTTTCTTAAGAATTTTTTTATATATATTTTTTATATTTTTTCGAAAAACCAAACAGTAGGGTTAATAATGAAAATATTTTGAAACTTTTAAGTCACAATTAATTTACCTTTATTTTAGTAAAGAATAAAACAACTGCACTAATTCTACGATCACTATTAATTTAAGGGTAGCATCCCCCTTAATTTAATGAGTTTGATGTATTTGTTTTTTACTCTTTTACTTTTTTAGTGGAAAATTTGGACTTGAGAAAGAAAATTTAGAAGTTAATTATGTCAAGTGTGGAATATTGATGTAGTTTAGTGAGGTTGTTTAACATTTAATTTGATTGGTTTTATTTTTTGACTACTTATTATATTGTGTTAATTTTACACAGCTCTATATAAATAAATATATTTAATAGTAGATATATTTTTACAAAATTAAAATTTTTATATTTATGGATTTTAAAAGTTTTAACGGTTTTAAATAGATTTTTACAAAATACTTAATTTTATTTAGTAAGTGAGATAAAAGCTTTATGATATTATAATCCCGTAAACATCGGCTATAGAAAAAAAAAAAAAAAAAAAAAAAAAAAAAAAAAAAAGAAAAAAAAGGGACTGTTGTAAATTTTTTGGACCACATGTTGGTAGGGGCATATTTGTATTTGTAATTATAAAATTAATATTTTATTTATATTTGTTAATAATAACAAACAGAGGAAAAAACATGAACCTTACTATATTTTTGAAGCAATGAATACAAAATTTAAATTTTATAAAAATATATTATTTTTTGAACACAAATGACATAAAATGACTTGATACTTTTAAAAATATAGAAGTTCAATTTTAAAGGAAACTCCTACAATGAACCCAATATAAATTTGAATGATCTAAAAAAATTGAGACAAAATAATAAAATTATCATATTGATTATTATGTTCCAAATATTTTTGAACTAGTGGTAAATATTTAGTTGTAATTTTGGATGAGCATGAATTAACATGATATGTGGACACAATTTGTAATTATTTAATTAACTCACATATAATATGTGTGTTTGTTTTACCGAAAGTGGAGATGGGTGAACTGATTTACAGACGTAAATATCTATTTTTGATGTGTGATTTATTGTAATATTAATTTTGATCGAACCTTAAATTTTTTAAAATATAGTGTAATTAACTTTGAGGAACATTAGGCAAAAGTCACTTTTGGAGAAAAAATAAATAAGACTTTGGTGAACCTCGGGCAAAATTCAATTTTGGAAAAAAAAAATAAATCTAAATCTATGTGCTGTAATCAGTTTGTTCGATTCTAAATAAATGCAACTAGTTGCAAATATAATACTTTTTTTATTTTGTAATTTGAAGCTGGCAATAATAATCTTTGTGAATACTGTTACGATTTTTATGTTGGCATATTTCGTGATTTGAGTCGGAGTTTTGAAGTGATCAAATTATCAAATCAGCAATCGAAGACTCTATGAAGATTCAACAAAGAGCTCAAGTTGACACTCAGGTATGATTATAGTATTCATGGTGATTTAAGTTTATTTATAATCTATAGAATCATGAATTTATCGAAACCGGGTTTAGAAAAGATTTTGGGAACTTGGTTTTTAACTCATAACTTATTTTAAGTTTGGATTCCGGTACATGGTTTGTTTTGTTAAACTTATTTTAGAAAAATTCAGTATTTTACATTGAGTACCGAAACCACACTTTGAGTTCCTCAAAATTCGACATAAGATTTTTTAGAATTTGCATTGAGTACCGGAACCTAACTTTGAGTACCGATACGCAATAGAAAATTTTGTATGTTGCGTGATTGAGTACCGGAACCTACCTTTTAGTACCGGTACCCAATAAAAAATTTTGTATGTTGCGTGATTGAGTACCGGAACCTACCTTTTAGTACCGGTACGCAATAGAAAATTTTGTATGTTGCATGATTGAATACCGGAACTTACCTTTTAGTACTGGTACGCAATGTTCAATTGTGATAAGAATGCTAAACCGACTTTGATTTAATTCCAAAGGTTATAAATAGATACTTAGGCAATGTTTGGTTCGGGGATAAATTTAAGAGGTATAAATTTTTTTATACCTGGGATAGTTTGTAATTCCGGAATAATGAAGTATAAAAGTTAAATTGCGTTTGGTTGAAAGGTTGGTATTATCTGAAATAGTTAAAATTGTGTTTAGTTAAAATTATGGAATATTAGAGGATATTGGAAAAAGAAGATAGAATTTTTATAAAAACACCAACTTTGCGCTTAGCTTTTTTTATAGAAAAAATAATTTAATTATTATATTAAATTTGAAGCAATTTAATTATAAATAATAAATTATATCTTACGTTAAAAAAAATAATATTTTTTATTTTATATTATATTTTAAGAATATAAATAATAAATTATATTTTATATTATATTTTATATTATATTTTTTATATTTTTTTTATTTTATATTATAATTTATATTTTATATTATATTTTATATTATAATTTATATTTTAATTTATATTATAATTTATATTTTATATTATAATTTATAATTTATATTATAATTTATATTTATATTATAATTTATATTTATATTATAATTTATATTATAATTTATATTTTATATTTTATATTTTTTATTTTATATTATATTTTATATTATAATTTAATTATAAATAATAAATTATAACTTTTTCCATTCACTGCACTAGGGATAAAACTCTATTCCATGGGGAGAGAGGAATAAGGCTTAACGGGTTATCCCAGAATAACCCGTTAAGCCAGGGATAAAAAAAAAAAATTTATCCCATGTTATTTTGTAACACTATTTGGCAGGAATTGGGGGATAAAGGGAGTTATTCCCCCTTTATCCCCCAACCAAACATTGCCTTAGGGTTTCTCAAGAGGTACCGACCAACTCAGAAATACTTGAGAACAATCCTAGAGGCTAGGTTTTTATCGTTCTTCTTTGTAGCATCTTTTCGGTCAATTCGACTATGCTTTTTATCGAATTGATCTAATCTTTGCTTAAAGATTTCATTCATGGTTCTCTAATGTTATTCTAAACAAAGAATCAACATCGAAGCCTATACTTTCGTTACAGCTGAGATTGCATCAAGGATTTGACGTGGCATCGTGGATTCGATGTGTTGAAGCCGTTTCGTGGATTCGAAACGTGTTGCTCGCGGATTCGAGTGGTGTTCGTGGATTCGGACGTGTGCATTGGACCTGCAGTCGGTGAGCGCAAGATCCAGAGAAGTTGAAGGAGGGGTTTGAGTCTGTGGAGTCGGTAATCACCTTGTTATCTTTCTATTCTTAGTGGATTGTTATTGCGTGATGGTCCCGTGGGTTTTTTACTCCTGGTTGGAGTTTTCCCACGTAAATCTTGGTGTGCTGTTTTTATTTTCCGCATTTATTTTAAATTGCACTGAGATTTGATTTTTGGATATTACACCTATTCACCCCCCCCTCTAGGTGGTATTTGATAGAAGCTATTTAGATCCTTGGGGATCTATAACCTACAATTGGTATCAGAGCGGGTTTTAGGTTTTTCTATCATGTCGAGTGAATGTGGTAATATTAATAGACCTCATCTTTTCAATGGGACCAATTATGCCTATTGGAAAGTCCGGATGAGAGCTTTTCTCATCGCAATTGATTAGCGGGTATGGCAAACCGTGGAATTCGGTTGGGTGCATCCAATTGAGGAAGTAGAAAATACTACTACTCCAAAACCTCGCTCTAGATGGTCCAGAGAGGAGATCGAAAAATCTTCTTACAACGGGAAATGTATTAATGCTTTATTTAACGCTCTTTCCTCGACCGAGTTCACACGTGTTTCAGCGTGCGAAACTGCAAAGGAGATTTGGGATACTCTTCAAATTACACATGAGGATACATGTCTAGTAAAAATTCAAAAGCTCCATATGCTTACAAGTCAATTTGACTCTATTCATATGGAGGAGTATGAATTGTTTACTGATTATTATACCAGACTTCAAGATATAATCAATACATGTGCTAATTTAGGAGAAAAGATCCCGGAATCTAAAGTTGTAAGAAAGACTCTTCGGACTCTTCCGGAATGTTTTAGGGCAAAGGTTGCCGCCATTGAAACCGTCAATCATCCGGATGACATCAAAGTAGAGGAATTAGTAGGTGCTTTACAAACTTACGAAATGACTTTTCCTACTAATCAATTTTCTTCCAAGTCTTCTTTTAAGCATACAGGTATTGCATTCAAATCAACGAAGGAAGGAGAAAGCGACTAATATTCCGACGATGAAATCAATGCCGACTTCGAAGAACAACTGGCGCGAATCACGAAAAAATTTTGTCGTAATTTTTGGAAGAACCGAACCGATAGATCTTCATCCTCGAAACAGAAAAGTTCATCTAAAGGATCATCGGGTTCTAAATCCTCTAAACTCAATAGATTTGCAAAACCTTGTAAAGAAAAAGAAAAAGATGAATTCGAATTGGAAATCCAATGCTACAGATGCAAAGGCTTCGGCCATATTTCGACGGATTGTCCTTCTAAGAAATCATATAAAAAGAAGGCTTTGCAAGCAAAAATTTGGGACGATTCTACTTCCGATGAATCGACCTCAAGTAAAGAGGAAAAGGATAATGTTGTTGCTCTTCATACTTCCCGAGTTCCCTCCTCTAATATTTGCTTGTCATATTTAATTACTGACTCTACTTCTTTGGTTTTGCATGAATCATCTACATCCTACGGAGAGTCGTCAACATAGTTAGTTAATTCGCGAATAATTCGCGAATTATTCGCGAATTTTTAAGAATCCGAATTAAACGGGTCTTTTCCGAATTATTCCAAAGATTCGGAAAAATTCGTAAAATTTTTTAGCCAAACCGGTATTCGCGAATAATTCGCGAATCCGAATTTTTCGGACGAAAAAATCGGCTTACCTCTTTCAAAGAAAAAGAAAAAAAAAAACACATTCACCCGTACCATCCCTTCTCTGTTATCACGCCCTCTCACACACGCGGCACGCCTCCCCCCACCCGCCTCCTCTCACACTGCCCACCAGGTCCCGCATGATTGGAAGTCGGAATCCTTTGCCGCGTGCAAGATGCTACTCGCCGCTCGCCATCGGATCGAACCGATCGCCATAGAAACCCCTCCCAGGACGCCATCGGAACGCTGCTCGCCGCTCGCCATCGGAACCCATCCCTCCATCGGGTTCCGGGCCGCGTGCCGCTCATCATCTTCTTTGCCGCCATCAATTTGTGGGTTGTGATTTTGTAAATTTGTGTATTAAATTAATTTTTGACAACTTGTGAGTGAAGTTAATATTTATTTTTGGTTAATCTAATATTTTTTTTATCTATAAATTTTTTTTTAAAAATTTTTTTAATTATTTGTGATTTTTTTTTTATTTTCTGTGAGTGTTTTAACATTATGTTTTCATTATTTTATTTATTTATTTATTTATTTATTTATTTATTTATTTAAATGAGTATTTTTTTTATATAGTAGGTTTATTAAATTAATTTTAAAAAATATATAATTATTTATGTTAATAGTATAAATTTTGAAAAAATATTTAATTTAATAACCGAATTTTTTATTCCGAATTTTTAATTGATGAACGTATAATTCTCGTATAAATCGCGTATCCGAATAATTAACAAATCCGTTTTTTAGCCGAATTTTTCAACGAATTTAAAATTTATAATACGAATTTTATTCGAATTATATCCGTACCGAATTTTTGCCGTATCCGAATTAACTAACTATGGTCGTCAATTGAGGGGGAGTCGGAAGAAGAAAAACTCGTTGGGGCCTATCAACAACTTCTTACGAAATCAAAAAAGATGGCCAAGCACATCAAGAAGTTGAGGAAACAACGACTTGAGTTTGAAGACGAGAACCGTACTTTAAAAATCAAAATTAATGATCTCGAGGAGGATCGGGGACTTGTATTGGACAATAATAAAATCCTCCAAAAAAAGCTTAACTAATCGAAAATGACTGTTAATTCTCAATTGAACAAGATTGGTTTTCTGGAAAAATAGTTTGAGGAAATTCATGACGCCAACCAAGTTTTGACCAAGCAAGTTCATCAACTCAAATCCGACATACAAAGTTTTTCAACCGGTTCCAAGAAACTTGACGGTATGTTCGTATTAGGTCAAACGAGCAAAGTTGGTTTGAGATATAAAAGAAAACAAACTGAGAAGGCTTCAAGTTCCACAACTAAATTGAAAGAAAAAACATGTCACCAATGTGGAATTGAAGGACATATCATGAAGACGTGCCCGAAAAATAGAAAGAAAAATTCTTCGGCATCTTCATCTACGGAGCGGACTCTATGGATTCAAAAGACACATCAATTCAATGGAGTTCCCTCAATCCACTAAAGGCCCGAGCCACAACATCGGTTATTCAAGAGGACAATTGCAACACAGGAACCTAAGGTGGATCAACAGTCAAAACTAACAACCCCCGACCACAGCAAATCAAGACAACCCAAAATCCGACGTTTTTGGATTCGGAAAGGTGATATCTTTCCTTGTCTTAAGTTTCAAGTTGTTTTTGACTGTATGTAGTGTTTTGATCGGTTTTCTTTTCATATATATCTTGATATTTGCATTACATGTTTTCAATGCTTGTCGTTTTTAATGTTTTGTTTTCAAACAAAAGGGTTTTAACGAACGAGTATATTGAATATCAAAAAGGTTTACTTTCATTCACTCTTAGTTAATTTTATATTAATTATCAACTTTACTCTATAATCATCGTCTTTGAAGATATTCCATTATAAGAGTTTTTGATATTTATATTCATCAAATTTTAGTAATCATGTGTGATCTTAAGGTGCTCAACCTATCTCGGTTGTGTGAATTCATTGTGTTGAATAGTGATTTTTGATAGACTAAAATTTGAGATTTAATTCTTTCACGTAAGAGATTGCCTTTTTACAAGGATAAATAATTGAGATGAAAAAGATATGGAAAGAATTACATCCGTAAAAGAGTGTGAAAACTAACACCACATGTTGGAAAGAGCTGCCACCCCGGTCGTCCGGTAAGTGTGTAAAGCTACAACATGTTTTGAATGCTTGATAATATTTTTGGTAAAATTTTTAGATGAAGCATTCGGAGATTAATATTCAAATTTCTTATATTTTTGAACAATCTCCTGGTTGGTATAAGGTGGGATAGTTGAAAGATGCTCGAAGAGGCACCCTTAAGTATTTTAGTGCTTATCTCAAATTTGAAAGGGTATTGATCAAATTGATGTCATTTGAAAATCTCTGTAAGTCATTTTTGATAATCCATTACATCTTGATAGAGTTTGGATCTCTAGATTATTTTTGATGACTTGTGTTTGACGTATATAAAATGAAAAACAATTTATAATATTTTATCTTTGTTTTTCATGATTAAGAAATAAATCTTTTTAATTTTTATAAAATTAATTGGATTGAATGAATCTGTGTGATCTCACAATTTATAAGCACTTAAATTGATTTTCTTGATTGCACGCAAATCGGTATTTGAAAGATTTCAAAATTTGGATTTGTTTCAAGAAATTTTTTGATTTTTGCTCTGGAGTACCGGTACTCACATTTCGGTACCGGAACCAATTTCCCGGAATTTGGTTTTCAATCCGGAACCCAAAACAGGATTTTTCAGATTTTTAATTGGGTACCGGTACGCGCCTTCGAGTACCGGTACGCAATCCGTGGATTTGTTAAATACCGGAATCGATGTGTATTTTTTCATTCCCTCTTTAACAAAAACTCTCCCTTTCTCTCTCTAAAAGATTTCTAAGGTGTTTCTCTTCAAGATCAACGAGATTCTTACTGTACTTGATTTGTAGGATTTTTCATCAATCTTGCTTTTTATGTTTCAAAACCCTAGTTTTTAGGTTTTGATGATTTATTTTGGAATTTTTGAGTTGATCTCTATTTCTAATAAAATCTCTTGCATATATCACCTTATTTTCTTAATTAGAACATAAATGATTGCTTTCTATGTGATTAGATTCATGTTTTCTTACATATTTTGCTTGAATCTAGCATTTACATCAAGAAATTTGGAAATTTAGGGCAAGAAATTTGGAAATTTAGGGCTTGTATGTAAATTGGTTTTGAATGTTAAATCTTCAAAGTTACATGTTTAGAATGTTTGTTAAACATTTTTAAGCCTTTAATGATATTTATATTCGATCAAATCATAATGGCATGATGTTCCTCACAGGATTATGGCATTCTCTTTGCTACTTGCACTTGTGATATTGATGGCCACCGGGAGTGGACGTGGTCGTGGACGTGGAAAGAAAAAAGCTTCTAAACAATCACTGTCACGCCCCGAGTTTAAAAATCCAGTCCGTTTAAAAATCCAGTCTAAATTTTTTTTTTTTTTGAATAAATCAGAGTTTGCAAAACGGGCGTAACAGACCGCCACACATATAGGAAATCCCCTATCCAAAAGGATAGGGTCTCTCCTATACATGCACGGTTAGGCTAATCCAATCATCAATCAGAGAGCAATCAACATCTAAACTAAACAATGACTAATCAATAGGAATAATCCAAATAATCATGCTAACGTCAATCTGACATCTCCAAATAAGCTAGAAACTGAAATAACATAAACAAAAGTCATCTGTACATCCTCAAAGATCTCAATCATCAATATCTATCATCAGGGGGACAGCTCTATCGTGACAGTCTCACGCGATCGTCCCGACATCTCAGCACCCGACAAACCTGAAAAATGGTCACCCAGGGGATGTGAGATACACTGTACATGTATCCCAGTGGGCACGACGAGCCGAGAAATAGCTAATCGTACCTACTGGGTACAATAATCTGCGGATAGTAATAATCAAGGGGTAAGTCTGAAATAACAGGTAAGATCTGCTGCTAATCAATAATCCACAGATGAAACTGAATAGGCAGATAATCAAGCACAAGGAAACTGCAGGTAATAAATGCTGGAATAAAATCAGGGTATAGCTATAGTAATCAAGCATACGAAACTGCAGATAAATAATGCTGGAGATCTGGACAAAACTGAAATAATCAAGCATAAGGAATCTGCAGGCAATAAGTGCTGAAAAAATCAGGGTATAGCTATAATAATCAAGCATAAGAAACTGCAGATAAATAATGCTGGAGATCTGGACAAAACTGAAATAATCAAGCATAAGGAATCTGCAGGCAATAAGTGCTGGAAAAATCAGGGTATAGCTATAATAATCAAGCATAAGAAACTGCAGATAAATAATGCTGGAGATCTGGACAAAACTGAAATAATCAAGCATAAGGAATCTGCAGGCAATAAGTGCTGGAAAAATCAGGGTATAGCTATAATAATCAAGCATAAACTGAGAATGATGCGTCAAAAATAGAAATCCAAGTATCCATCATAAGCCATTATTGGTCTCACAGAACCTCAGGCAATACCACCGATCCGCACCCCATCCGCTGACAATAACCCGGCACTCACAGATGCAATCGGGCTCACGGATCCAATCTCTAGACCACTTTACCGGTAAAGAACATCTACACGGGTCATGACTCCGCTGATATTCGTGAAGTACAACAGTGCATGGTAATCATAATGCTATACTCAAGCTCACGGTCTAATGACCGGGTAGTCGGCAAATCTGCCGAGATCCCCTCAGGGAAATAACTATCTGTCTGTATATCAATCATGGGTCGATCATGCATATCTGAATATATAAGCAAGTATCTCTGGATATAAATGCAGTATCACAAAGGGCATATATGATAGAAATCAACAGGCGTGATCAGACCCTGAAAATCTACTGTACTGGGATATAACAGCTGACGAGCAGGTATAAATGTAATGTCTACGGAGATCAATGTCTATCAGAAAAGATCATATGGCATATAAGCAAAATCATCAGGACTAAATCAAGAACAGGTAAAATCATCAGGACTAAATCAAGAATCGGCAACATCATCAAGACTAATCAAGAATCGGCAACATCATCAGGACTAATCAAGAACATGCAAAATCATCAGGACTAAATCAAGAATCGGCAACATCATCAAGACTAATCAAGAATCGGCAACATCATCAGGACAAATCAAGAACAGGCAAAATCATCAGGAAATATCAGGCATAATCGATCATGACATCTATATACCAAGATATGAAAAGCTGACACGCAGGTATAGGTAACGTGTCTGAAGCAATCAATGTCTATCAGGAAGGATCACATGGTACATAGATAAAATCATCAGGTATAGTCAAGAATAGGTGTACATGATAGAATCAACAGGGCTAACCAAAAACAGGTGTCCGACTGGACTAAAGCAACCAGAGGGCCGAAAAGATAAAGCCCGGGCCGAAGATAACCCACCTGAATGTAGGCAGATCCTCGAACTCCCGCTCGGCTACTGGGAGGCTGGTGCCGAACAACTGGGCCCTGAGGCGCGCCGGAGGGTGGCCGGAGGAGTCGCCGGAGCAACACCACCAAAAAGCCAAGGCTCGGTTTTGTACAATGTTCAATGAAACCCTGCTCTGCCTGCAACAAGGGGGAGCACCAGCTAGGGTTAGGTCTCAGGAGGTGGCTGGACCAGGCTGAGTCGAGATGGTTAATTCGGGTGCAATGTTGGGAACTTAGCTACAGAGGGTTCCCCGGCCCAAAACAAAATGCTGGGAGTCATGAGAGGGGTGTTTAGCTCCTACCTGTGCAAGTGGCCGGAGCCCGGAGCGCCGGAGATGGCCGGAGGTCGAAGCTAGGTGCAACTCGGGTGCAACTGTAAGGTTGGCCGACGCCAGGAGGCGGCGGCGACGCGCGGCGGCGGAGCTCGGCCGACCTTAATGGCCGTTAATGGCGGATTCCGGCCGAGTGACTCCGGGCCGATGCAACTTGGACCAAAAGCTCCCACTCGGTGCCAGGAAGCTTCTGGTGGCGATGGCCGGCGGCGGGAGGCAGCGGCGGCGCCGGACGGCGAGGAACGACCGCGGTTCAAAGTTGGCCGGTTCTAGGGCATGCTGGATCTCCGCGGATCTTCAACCGATCCATTCCAAACTTTGGGAGCAGCTTGCAGTCACCGAGAAGGTCAAGATCAACGGTCTTGATCTTGACTTTGTCAGTCGGACGAAGCCCGTGGTGAATCTCGGCCGAAGCAAGAAATTCCGGCAAAAACTTGCTCCCGCCGACGGCCGGGACGACGGGGACGGCTCAGGCTTCACAGGTAAGGTCTACTCAAGGTCGAGAACACATTGATATACTCCTAGGGCCTTTTAAAAGCAACAAAATCCAAAACCTTACCTCGCCGGAAAAACTTGGAGAAGAAAGGTGATGGCCGCGACGGCGCTCGGCGGCGGCTTCACCCAGGCTGGGTGTCAACCTCTCAGAGGGGTTCACAGGAAGGTTTTGGAACAACCTTGGCCTCTCCAGATGCTTCCTTCTCCAACGACACCCGAGATCAAGAGGGTGTCTTGATCCTTTTCTTCTCCGGCGACGGGGTGGTGGCGGCCGGTGCGCGACCCCCGAGGGATGCGGCAGAGGGAGAGAGGTTTGTTGAAGCTGGCGGCTATGGCAAGGAGCTTCGGGGTTTAGGGTTTCAAAAGAGAACCCTAGCCGATGATGCATATAAGTAGTGTATATGGCATAATTTCGATTTAAACCCTCAACTCTTAATATTTAGTGTTTAGACCCTCACAGTATCTCTCAATCGCACTTAGGTCCCACACCAAAGAGGTGGCACGCAAATCGAGGCATAAATATAGGGTATATGTGCAATTTATCGCGTTTTTTGCCGTATTTCACGCTTTTCGAGGCATTTCTGTCGTCGAAACGAAAAATGGACTTCGCCACGACGTCCGGCTCGACGAAACCTATCAGGTAGCGATTTTTGTTTTTCGAGAAACTGCCCGGATAAAATCTCGGTCCATAAAATACTGTTCTGAAATACAGTTATCGCGCTTTTCGAGACTTTAGGGTCTTCGAATGGAAATTCCGTCAGTGCCATTGCGTTCAGACCGACGAAACCGTTCAAATCGACTACCTGGATCACTATGTTCGGAATCCGAACAGTGAATTGGTCAGCGTTGCATTCGTTGGAGTCCCGAAAATTGGAGTTACTATTCATCTACAGTAATCCACTTAACTGATACTGGGCGCAGCCACTGTTTCATTGGTCGCGATATTCGCTCGCTTCTTCGCTAATTTCTGAAAGATCTGACCGTCAGATCGAAAAGTGATAAATATGAATCTCGCTCAGTTCGACGAGACGATCGCAACGGTCAACTCGGATTTCCAAGATCATGTCCGGATTGGAAAATAACCTTTTTGCCTCGTAAATTGTGCAATTTACGCAGTAGCAAAAGGTCACTTGCACTATTATGCCAATTATATTTGAAAATCAACTCGACTTTTATTCTTTTTCCTTTTATTTAATTACAACAAAAATTCGAATTCTTACAATCACGTGATGAAGGATCAACTAGTTTAGAATCAGAACCTTCATCTGAATATGAGGAAGAATCGGTAAAAGGAAAGGGAAAGGCACCAATGACTTCAAGGAAAAAGAAAGTTGCAGATTCTTCTCCACGAAGAAGTACCGGTGGACGGGTAATTCGTGAACGCTCACAATCGGAACGACGATCAAAGCTTGGGGAAGGTGAACAACACATTAGCTCAAAACGTCGTGCTATATTTGAGAATAGAGCATGCATTGGAGAGCGACACATCAACTTCTCTGAATTGTATCGAGAAGTTCCGGACTTTGCAAGGCTACTGGAACGGATTCCTATTGAGCCACTTGGTAGAGTTCCTACTAGGATGGGTTTCTGTGTGGAGCTACTCAGGGAGTTTTACATAAGAGCAGTTATACTTCACAAGGATCCTGACACCGGGACATTCATATTTGAAACAACAGTTAGAGGTGTCAAGTTCGATATAACTCTTGTTGTAATTGGTGCAAATCTGGGATTGATTGCTGACACAACTGGTCTGCACTATACTCATGGTGAATTTCAGTATGAAACTCATTGGGACATCGTTGTGAATGCTATTTGCAAATCAGGAACACACACAAACAGGTTGTTTGTTGAGTCAAAGGACTTAAAGCCAGAGTACCACATTCTGTCTTTAATTGTATGTTACAACCTCTTGCCTACATAGGGGACTAAAAGGATTCGATGGGGTCAACTTCTTCTTCTTTATTTCCATCACTTTTGATTTTGTTTGGAGTTTTGTTTTGCAGGATTTACATCATTTTAAGACTCCAAGTCCTAAGGCATATAGTTTGTTCTAGAATTGGTTCAAATGTATTTTTGGTTATTGGATCTTTCACGCAAATAAAGTCAATGTTTTGGTGATGACATTGAGTTTCGATTTTTTGGTTTGAGATGAACGTCTTGAGCATTTTATGTATTTTTGGGTTTTGTCACGAAATTGCCAAAGGGGGAGATTGTTACGGCTTTTATGTTGGTATATTTCATGATTTGAGTCTGAGTCTTGAAGTGATCAAATTGTCAAATCAGCAATCGAAGACTCTATGAAGATTCAACAAAAAGCTCAAGTTGACACTCAGGTATGATTATAGTATTCATGGTGATTTAAGTTTATTTACAATCTTTGGAATCATGAATTTATCGAAACCGGATTTAGAAGATGTTTTGGGAACTTGGTTTTTAACTCATAACTTATTTTAAGTTTGGATTCCGGTACATGATTTGTTTTGTTAAACTTATCTTTAAAAAATTCAGTATTTAACATTGAGTACCGGAACCACACTTTGAGTTCCTCAAAACCCGACACAAGATTTTCTGAAATTTGCATTGAGTACTGAAACCTGACTTTGAGTACTGATATGCAATAGAAAATTTTGTATGTTGCGTGATTGAGTATCGGAACCTACCTTTTAGTACCGGTACACAATGTTCAATTGTGATAAGAATGCTAAACCGATTTTGATTGAATTCCAAAAGTTATAAATAGATACTTAGGATTTCTCAAGAGGTACCGACCAACTCAGAAACACTTGAGAGCAACCCTAGAGGCTAGGTTTTTATCGTTCTTGTTTATAGCATCTTTTAGGTCAATTCGACGGTTCTTTGACGATATGCTTTTCGTCGAATTGATCTAATCTTTGCTTAGAGATTTCATCAATGGTTCTCTAATGTATTCTAAGCAAAGAATCACCATCGAAGCCTATACTTTAGTTACGGCTGAGATTGCGTCAAGGATTTGACGTGGCATCGTGGATTCGATGTGTTGAAAGCGTTTTGTGGATTCGAAACGTGTTGCTCGTGGATTCGAGTGGCATTCGTGGATTCGGGCGTGTGCATTGGACCTGCAGTCGGTGACCGCAAGATCTAGAGAAGTTGAAGGAGGGGTTTGAGTCCGTGGAGTCGGTAATCACCTTGTTATCTTTCTATTCTTAGTGGATTGTTATTGCGTGTTGGTCCCATGAGTTTTTATTCCTAGTTGGAGTTTTCCCACGTAAATCTTAGTGTGCTGTTTTTATTTTCCGCATTTATTTTAAATTGCACTGAGATTTAGTTTTTGAATATTACACCTATTCACCCCCCACTTTATGTGGTATTTGATAGAACCTATTTAGATCTTTGGAGATCCATAACCTACAAATACTATCACATTTCAGACGGAGCGATGATTTGATCCCTCATTGTAGCATTTGGGCTTCTAAATAGCGACATAGTTGTGAAGGTGAAGAGCATACTAATAATTAAAGGTTGAATTAGCGATATAGATATGATCCGATAAAAATGAATCCGTAAAAAAATTTTTTCCTTTTTTTTTTGTTCTAAAAACGATTTTACGTAATGTACTTAACATTATTGTATTTTTTTATTAGATAGTAAAACTTCTCTTCTTCTACTTGTGATTTTTTTCTGCAAATTTTTTTTTTTGCGTAAATCTTTATATTCTTTATTTTTTATATATATATTTTTTGTTTATAAATTTGTGTGAACGGTATTTTTATTTTTATTTGTGTGCCTCTCGTATCAATACTAATAATCAAAGTTTGAATATTCAGTCATGATCATTTATTTATCAATCGATTTCGTAATTCGATAGGGATATCTGGTATCTTTGAATCTTCCCTCCACCCTTTTACTACATTACTTATTTTAAGAATTTACAAATAATTAAAATTGAATTGTGAATCTTTAATTTGTTAATGGTTCTCTTGCCTAAGCCCTTCTCAGCCTATAAATACCAAACCATGCGTGCATGCTCTCTCCAGGAAATATACACAACATTAATGATAATGGCCCTCTCTCTCTCTTCCTCCCCATGGCTTCTTCACTCATCTCCTCCTCCTCCTCCCCAAGTGATGAGCATCCTCTCTCCTAGGAATACAACTAGGGTTCATCTTCAACCTCCTTATAATTATAAGCATTCCCACAATGGGCCCATCATCTTGATGAGCTCCATTAATGGTGGTGCAAATCATGTTCACCACCACCATCAACTATGGTCTTCACCCACCCTCTCCCCACATGCCCCTCCTTCTTCTCTTCTCACACATGTTCCATCATTCGTGGCAAAGGATCCAATACTACTGGTTTGTTCCCCCTTTTTCCCCTTCTCTCTCTCATCTAATTTCGAAATATTCTGAGCTTGTTTGGGACGATGGAGAGATTACGTTGCATGCGATCAAAAAATACGATAAAAAAAAATTCCATCTAATTTCAAAATATTCTAACTCTATATTTGGGATTACAAAAAAATTACACTATATGCGATTAGGAAATACGATAAAAAAATATTATGATTGTTTCCGTATAGCATAATAAATCAATTAAAATAAAAAAAAAAAAATTATCGTTCTACTAAAAAATATAAAAGCATATGTCTTTGTCCTAATTCTATTTTATCTATATATTAGAGGGATTTGAATACCAAACGGAACCGCAGTCAATTAAGCTAAAAATTACACAAATTGTTTTTTTAAAAAAACTATTAATTGTTTGCAATTAACTAATGGAAACCATATAGTTTATTTGACAAAAGTTACCCAAATCAAAATGATCAGATGATATCAGTAATGGACAAATAGAATATAGCCGAGGGGCTTATTTCAAACTACGTACTCTATAGTTACAAGAGTTAATTATAATTTTTTTAAAAATTTTCAATTTTTTATGTTCTATATATATATATATATATATATATATATATATATATATATATATATATATATGGTACGGTATGGTATGGTGCAGGAGGATCCAAAGGCAGAGGAGTTGATGGAATTAGTAAGTGGTGAGCTTGGGAATTTGGAAAGAGAAATGGGAGGGGAGATGGATCGTGTTTGTATGAAGCTCTATCGATGGTTGATTTGATCCAACGGCTGGGGATTGCCAGATTCTTTGAGCACGAAATCCAAAGCATCCTGCACATGACCTCTCTGTAAGAGCTCCATGCAGTATAGTGCATTAAGTGGTTTTTAAATAATATTAGATAATATAAAATTATTATTAATTTTAAAAATGTTAAGTTATACTATATTTGTAAAAACACCTAATAATTTGTGATTGTAAATTTTCTATCGTTAGATCTATCTTTCTCACTAATTTTATCTATTAGATCATATTATTCCTTCAACCACCCACTAAGCCTAAGGAAGCTCACTATTATCATAACCACACATTCTTTTATGTGAAAGTTAAAAATTTATAAACACCAATAACTTAAAATTTTTAAAAATATAAAAGCTCTTTTTTTCTTTCTATATATATATATATATATATATATATATATATATATAGAGTTGGGCTGGAATGCTATTGATAGCACCAACCCAACTTTGCCACCCATTTTTTAGCCATTGGATCGCATTGAGATCCGTGTAGACTCTTTAATGAAAAAAAGAGAAAAGAAAAAGTAAAAAGAAAAAGTAAAAAGTAAAAAGTTTTTCTTTTTAATTAAAGAGCTTGCACGAATCTCAATACAATCCAATGACTACAAAATGGGTGGCAAAGTTGGGTTGGTGCTATCAATAGCATTCCAGCCCAACTCTATATATATATATATATATATATATATATATATATATATATATATATATATATATATATATATATATATATATATATATATATATATATATATATATATATATATACTCCGACTGGAATCTTTATGATCATTTTCATTACTTAGATTATACTATTCAATCAACAATACACTAAACCCTAAGTCCCGTTTTAATTGGTGGGAGATTATCCCCTTTACCCTTCAACACACGAAGAAGAAAAAAAAAAAAAAAAAAAAAAATGGAAAAAAGAAGAAGAAAGAAGAAGAAGAACACATGGACTATCCAATTAAGGCGGGCCCTAAGACCCGTTTGGTTGGAGGTCCCCACCTCCAAAAAAAAAATAAAAATAAAAAATAAATAAATAAATGACAAGGGCTATCCAATTAAGGTGGGGGAGAACAATTTCCCCCTGGGTAACCCTGGAACAATCTCGTCCCCATCATTTTTTTATTTTTTTTAAATTAAAATTAAAATTTTTAAAATTTTAATTTTTATAAAATTTTGGATTTAATTTTTTTTTATTTTATAAATTTTAAATTTTTTAACTTTAATCTTTTATAAATCTAAAAATTTAAAATTTTAAAATTTTAAAATTTATATAAATTTTTAATATACAAATTTTTTATTTTTAAATTTTTTATAAATTTTTTTAATTTATACAAATTTAAAAATTAAAAATTTTGCATTATTTTTTGCATATTTTTTGAAAACAATTAAAATTTTAATTTTTAAAATTTTAAATTTAGAGAAATTTTAAATTTTATAACTTTTTAAATTTTTAACTTTAATTTTTAGTAAATTTATAAATTTATAAAATTTTAAATTTTATTAATTTTAAAATTTTAAAATTTATATAAAATTTTAACTTTAATTTTTAATAAATTAAAAAATTTAAACACTAATTTATACAAATATTAATTATTATTTAATTAATATTTTATATTAATTAATTAGATAAAATATTATTATTTTAAAATTATAATTACTTTTATTCTCACTATTCCAATGTAAGTATCCAAACACTATTTTTCTTATTCCCAAAAATAATTCAATTTTCATCCAAACGCAAAATTAATCTAGTTAAACTTATAGCTATCCTAGGTATAAAAAAATTTATACTTTTTAAATTTATCCTCGAACCATTATAATCCTAACCGAGCATCTTTTAATCTAAAAGCTAAAAACTTGATAGCACTAATATCTTGGTATATCGATATTTGTACCAAACGTCAAGATTTTTTAAAATTTTAATTTTTTAAAATGTCAAAAAAAATTAAAAATAATAATAAAATTTATTATTTAATAAATTAATTTGATATAATAACGAGTCTATATTATTGGAACACTTTTCCTAGCGTCGTGAAAAAAGCGTGTTTAATTATATTGAAATTTTTTTTATAATGATACTTCATTTCGAAGCATTATTATCTGCGAAAAATTAATGGCAGGCAATGGGACGAGCAATTGGGGCTCAAGGACAAGGATGCTACAGTAATGGCATTTCACTTGCTTAGGCTTCATGGTTACTCTGTATCTCCAGGTACTAGGCCTTTTTTCCTTTTTTTTTTTTCTTTTTTTTTTTCTTTTTTTTGGGGCTATTAGGTCCTGTTACACGTTTATATTTGGGGTAGAGGCCTTTGTAATCATAATTTTTTTTAAAAAAAAAATTCCAAATTGATAGATTGATATTGTTGAAATGATTTAGAGTATTTAAAGTATATATATGACTTTTTTAATATTACCTACGTGAAGTTAAATTTTTATGAAAAAAACCAGTTAAGATGAATAATAATCTCAATCACTGAATTGAGAATCTTAGTTGACTATTCATTTCGAAATTCACTTTTTAAAAGTATTAAAGTTTAGTTTCGGAATACATCAAAAACTCTAAATTTGGAAGTGTAGTTCTCTTCTTAATCTTCATGAAAATTTTGTGCTAATATTGTAGAGGTATTTGAGAGAGCTAAAGATGAGAAGGGGGGCTTCTTCTCTTTGTCTATTGACTCACCTAAAAATATCACAAGCTTGATAAACCTCTACAAGTGCTCCCAAGTAGCTTTTCCCCATGAATTAGAGACCATGCAAGGTGTGGAGGAGTTTGCAAAGTCCCAACTCCAAAAAGCACTTCTTGAGGGAAGCCCAAGTGTTTTGAGTGCAAATAACCTTGAGATTGAGGTAATTAATTTCCTTTTTCTTTTCCTTTTCTAGTGTATTATCTAGATATTGAGGTAGTTTCCTTTTCTTTTCCTTTTTCTTTTCCTTTTCTAGTGTTTTGAGTGCACACACACACACTCTCTCTCTCTCTCTTTGTCATGGTATTTATTTATCAATATAATTGAGATCAAATTACTTGGACAATTGAAGATAAGATTTGCTTTGGAGTATCCAAGGAGATACCTCTTGCCAAGATTGGAATCAAGAAGCATTATAAGGCAATTGTGGCCTAGCAATGGGTGGAGAAAATGGTGCTTGGAACTTGCAAAAATAGACCTCGAGATTCTCCAAAGGCTCCATCAACAAGAGATACAATTACTTGAAGAGTTAAGAACACCTCTTCTCTCCATCAATTAATCTCTCTCTCTCTCTCTCTCTCTCTCTCTCTCTCTCTTAACGCAATGTACTTGGTTTGGTTTGACTTATAGAATAGTTTGTTTGTTATTTTTTATTTAGAAAAAAATAGTATATTATCTATTTTATTTATTTTAAAATAAATTTAGCTAAAAGTATAAAATAATTAGATTTCGAACTTATTTATTTATTTTTATCTGTTTCTCTCGAAATAAAAAGAATAGTTTGTTTGTTATTAGAAGACGTTCTATTTGGCAAATAAAAACAACTTTGAGAGTACTACACATATGTAGTGTTAGTCGAAAAAAGTTTTAGATCTTATTTGATTTGGAGACAAAGCAACGATTACGAAAATTATTTTCGCTATTTCGCCAAACGAAAAATTAAAAAATATTAATTTTGAACCCATTTGATTACTAGATAAATAATATCAAAAAATTATAAAATTTATTCTCTGGATCTTTTAAATACTCTAAATCAATTAAATATAACTAAGCGGATTATTGATTCGGAAGTTTTTAGCGGCCAGTATATGATACTTGCTAATTTAACGGTACAAAAAAATCAGAATTGCTTAAAATTTCGATAAAAATTTTTATTTATTATCTAGATAAAAAATAATAACTCAGATTTTAAATTAAAGAATCTGATTCTCTATGCTTAGAAAGTCGTTTGATTTTGATTGTTCATTTTATATCACTTGATGGATTTCATAATAATTTCGAAAAATTATAAAATTTATTTTTTAAAAATTTTAAATACTCTAAATTATATTAAACGATATAAATCGTCGATTCGAAAGCTCTATCATAAAAAATAATTTAAGGTCCTGTTTGGCAACCGGTATAAGGGAGGATAAGAGGTTATCCTCCCTTTATACCCAAACAGCATTTAAGTGTGCGGGGAACAACTGTTCCCCCCATACCAGGTTATTCCGGTATAAGGGTAGAATAACTGTTCCACCCGTGTGGGGGGAACAGCTGTTCCCCCCATACCAGGTTATTCCGGTATAAGTGTAGAATAGCTGTTCCACCCACAGGTGGAACAGTTGTTCCACCTGTTGCTTATTATTATTATTTTTTAATTAAAATTTTTAAAATTATAAAATTTTTAAAATTATAAAATTTTTAAAATTATAAAATATTTAAATTTATAAAATTTTAAATTTTTTTATTTTATTTTATAAATTTTAATCCCCTCTATTATTCTTATTCCTCTTTAACTTACCAAACATAATTTTTTCTTATCCCGGTACAACCTTATACTCAACCAAACACAAAATTACTATAATTTTTGCTTGTAGCTAAACTTATACCTATCCCCGGAATAACCAATTTTCGCTTATACCCGAACCAAACGCAGCCTAAGGCAATGTTTGGTTGGGGGATAAAGAGGGAATAACCCCCTTTATCCCTCAATTCTTGCCAAACAGTGTTATAAAATGATATGAGATAAAATTTTTTTTTATCCCTGGCTTAACGGATTATTCTGGGATAACCCATTAAGCCTTATTCCTCTCCCCCCATTGAATAGGATTTTATCCCTGGGGCAGTGAATGAGCAAAGTTATAATTTATTATTTATAATTAAATTATAATATAAAATATAAATTATAAATTATAAATTATAAATTATAATATAAATTATAAATTATAATATAAAATATAAATTATAATATACAATATAAAAAATATAAAAAATATAATATAAAATATAGTTAATTATTTATATTCTTAAAATATAATATAAAATAAAAAATATTATTTTTTTAACATAATTATTATTTATAATTAAATTGCTTCAAATTTAAAATAATAATTAAATTAATTTTTCTATAAAAAAAAGCTAAGGGCAAAGTTGGTATTTTAATAAAAATTCTATCTTCCTTTTTCACTATTCTCTACTATTCCATAATTTTAACCAAACACAATTTTAACTATTCCAGAGAATACCAACTTTTCAACCAAACGCAATTTAACTTTTATACTTCATTATCCCGGAATAGCAAGCTATCACAGGTATAAAAAAATTTATACCTCTTAAATTTATCTCCGAACCAAACATTGCCTTAGGCCCCGTTTGGTTCGGGGATTAATTTCTGAGGTATAAATTTTTTTATACCTGGGATAGCTTGCTATTCCGGGATAAATAAGTATAAAAGTTAAATTGCGTTTGGTTTAAAAGTTGGTATTCTCTGGAATAGCTAAAATAGTGTTTGGTTGAAATTATGGAATAGTGAAGGATAGTGAAAAAAGAAGATAGAATTTTTTTCAAAATGCCAACTTTGCCCTTATCTTTTTTTTGTAAGAAAATTAATTTAAAAATTATATTTAATTTGAAGCAATTTAATTATAAGTAATAAATTATATCTTACCTAAAAAAATAATAATTTTTATTTTATAGTATATTTTACTGCAAATTTTAAAAATGAAAGTGCAAATGAATTTTAAAAATTATAAATTTTAAATTATAAATTTTAATTTTAATTATAAATTATAAATTATAAATTTTAATTTTAATTTAAAACTTTAATTTTAAATTTTAATTTTAAATTTTAAATTTTAATTTTAAATTTTAAATTTTAATTTTAAACTTTAATTTTAAATTTTAATTTTCAAATTTTATTTTAAATTTTGAATTTTAAAAATTTAATTGTAAATTATAATTTTAAATTTTAAATTTTAAAATTTATATTTGAAATTTTTTAATTTGAAATTTTAAATTTAAAATTTCACATTCAAATTTTAAAATTTTAAAATTCAAATTCAAATTCAAATTTGAAATTTAAAATTTATAATTTAAAATTTCACATTAAAATTTTAAAATTTTAAAATTGAAAATTTAAAATTTTATAATTCAAATTCAATTTTAAAATTTTAAAATTTGAAAATTAAATCGTAATTTTAAAATTTTAAAATTAAAAATTTAAATATTATATTTTTAAATTTAATTTTTTGTATTGAAAGTTTTTGTATTGAAAATTAAAGTGAAAAAATTTAATCCCTGCCCCCCTTATTCCACTATTCCGGCTCCCCTATGGGATAAATTTTAACGGGTTATCCTAGGATAACCCGTTAAGAAGGGAATAAAAAAAAAATTTATCCCCTGTCTTTTTTGTATGATGTTTGGCAAGAATAGGGAGATAAAGGGGGTTATTCCCCCTTTATCCCCCAACCAAACGCTGCCTTAGAGTATAATGTACTCTATACTCATGTATATGTTTCTATGTTTTATTGTTCTCTTTATATTGTGTAGGTGGTGGGAGGCACAAGGATTCAAGGAAGTGTTCTTTGCTCGCAGAATCGCTGCGAAGTGCTTTTTGGCCGTCGGCCCTGCGATTTTTGAGCCACTGTTTTCTGCTTTTCGCATAGCTTTTACTAAAGCAGCATGCATATCCACCATAATGGATGATTTCATTGATCTCCCAGACTCTGATCCTGATGAAATTTCTAGGTTCAATGAGGCAGTTCAAAGGTACATGCATTTGTAGTAATATTATAACCCACACACAAACACAAAAACAAAATCTTTTTTTTTTTTTTTTTTTTTTTTGTGTGTGTTTAGTACATTTGCACTTTGCAATATTGTGATTTATAAAATTATATTTTAACTTCTTACCAACTTAAGCAATTAAATTTATTCCTCTAAAAATCATCTTGTCTGCAAATATATGATGGTGTTACAAAAATGTATATAAATATTGAGTCTCTGGTAGGGGTGTAATGTGGGCTGTGCCAGGCAGGCCCGGCCCACATTTTTTGGGCCGAAACGGATCAGGGGCTGGTCTTTTAAAAATTTTATTTTAAAATTTTTTAAAAATATATAAATTTAAAAAATATAAATAATAAATTATTTTTTATTTAAATTTATATCTTGATAAAAATAAATTAAAATTTATAAAAATAATTATAAAATAATAAATATTTAATTTTTTAAAAAAATATTTATAATTTTTTTGTTTTTTTAAAAAAAAAAAATTAGTGAGGATTTTGATCCAATGAACGCAAATTATTTGATCCATTGGACCCCAAGGCCTTGCGTACGAGCCATACTGCCCGGCTGGCAAAGTAGGCCGTGTCGTGCCGAGCCGCCGGCCTCTCTTAAGCCCGGCACGGTCCAGACATTTTTCAGGCGGAACCGTGCCGGATCGTCGGGCCTCAAAGTAGAGGCCGTGCCGGGCCCGGGCGGCCCATGAACCATCCGGCCCGTTTTACATCCCTAGTCTCCGGTCATCTTTCTCTCCCCCCCTCCTTTGTCACGACGGCATTGAAGGCGAGGCCATTGGCTGCAGGGTGGGCGATGAAGGAGAGGCGAGAGAGCTAGCTAGTGAAAAAATAGTTTTTTGTAAGAACATATTTATAAAAATAAAATAATTATTTTACGTTTTTATTATTATTAAAAAATTAAAATAATTTAAACTTTATAGAAATTTATCTACTATAATAAGTTGATACTTTTGCAGTAAGCTATACAAAATTATCTCTTATTTTTATTGTACCATAAGAATCTAGCATTAAGTGCAATAGTAAGGTGTGATCTACAAACACAATGTTGCTGCAAAATAGGAATGTATTGAACCACGGAGGGAATAATTGAAAACTATTCAATTTATTAACTTCTTTAGTCTCTTTGTTAATTTAAATAGATGGGATCCTTCATTTTTGGGTGATGCGAAAGAGCTGAGGGTAATACTCACAAGCTTATGTCGTTCAGCAGAAGAGATGGCAGAAGAAGCAAGTAGGCTTCAAAACATGGAGCTTCTTCCTCTCTATAAGACCTTGGTATATACATTTTTTTATTACTTTTTTTTTTTTTTCTTCCTTTTAAGTTTTCTGGCATAAAATATTTATGGGTTAAGAGCAAGAATTTTAATGTCGTGGTGGTATGAAATCGTACAAAAAAAAAATTATCGGCACGATATGACACGTGCGTGTCGATTCATGCCGATAAATACCGATTATAAAAAAAAAAAACATGCGACAAATAATTATATAAAATATTTAATTTTTTAGTAATAAATTTTTTTAATTATTTATTATGTATATTTATAAAATATTTTGAACATAATAAAAAAAATTATTTAGTAATTTTAAGATGTATTATGTGTGATACTCTAATAATTCCATCTCGGATAGGAATGTCAATGGACCGGATTCGGAGCGGGTTTTCAAAAACCCAATCCCAAAACCGAACCCGACTACCAAACCCGAATCCGAACCCGAATCCGACGGATTTTAAAAATCCATATCCAAATCCGAGCCCGACCAAAAATCCAAAATCTGAACCCGAACCCGAACCCGAAAATCCAAACCCGAAATAATTTTTTTCTTTTTTTTTTTACAATATTTCAAAATATATTATATTAAATTTAAATTTTTAAAATATAAATTTAAATATAATATCAAATATTTATATACACGTATATTATATAACGTAAAATCAATTTGGGTTTGGGTCGAATTCGGGTTCGGGTCGAGTACAATCAAAATCCATATCCAAATCCAAATCCGTCGGGTTTTTATCTTTTATATCCATATCCGAATCCATATCCGTTTAACATCCGATAAATCCATCCCGTTTGGATTCAGATTCGGATAAAATTTCAGGTATTCATACCCATTGACATCCCTAACATCGGATGGAAATGAGATTGTGATTAAATTTATAAGAGACTATGGATACAAATAATAATAATTGGACTTAAATATTTTTGGCCAGTGGTTAGAGCCCAACGAGTTATTATTTCTAGTGGGCTGAGTCGTTACATTTAATATCAGAGTCAATCACCAGCCGAAAGTCTATGATGTGCGTTTGGGCTAACGAGAACGTCAGGCTTAAACGGGAGAGTTTATGACACCCCAATAGTCCCACATCGGATGGAAATCACCAGCCGAAAGTGTGTGATCGATGATGTCATGCCTAACGGGAGAGTCTATGTCACACCCCGAGTTTTGAAAAGCAGGCTAAATTTTCTTCTTCTTTTTTTTTTTTTTTTTTTTTTTTTTAAATCAGAGTTCACAAACCGGGCGTAACAGACCGCCACATGTATAGTAAATTCCCTGCCCAACTGGACAGAGCCTTTCCTATACATGCACGGCTAATCATAATCAGTCCATATCAGAGTAGTCTAAACTACGCATGCAAAACTAATCAATTTATAATAATTAAACTGAAATGCTGAAAAATGAAGTATACTGACTACAAAGGGGTCGATGCTATCGCAATCGTCTCACCAACGTGTCCCGATATCTCACCACCCAACGGACCTGAAAAACAGTCACCCAGGGGTGTGAGATACACCGGAGTGTATCCCAGTGGGCACGACGAGCCGAGAAATAGCTAATCGTACCTACTGGGTACTAAAATCTGCGGATAGTAATAGATCGATAGGTACAGCTGAAATAACAGATATGGGTTATCTTCGGTCCGGGCTTTATCTTTTCGGCCCTCTGTTTGCTTTAGTCCAGTCGGACACCTGTTTTTGGATTAGCCCTGATGATTTTGCATGTTCTTGATTATCCCTGATGGTTTATGATTTTGCCTGATAGACCCTGATCTCCTTAGACATATCACATATACCTGCTTGATTGGTCATTAGTTAGATGATAGTTCATTAGCTCCTATTGGACACATATATCATGTTGGCTCGATCATTGCATAGATTTGCTTTTATTCAGAGATACATATTTCTTGTATTCCAGATTGCATGATATATGATTGATATACAGACTGCCTGATATATGATTGATTTATAGACATCTGCATCCCTGTGGGGATTTCCGGCATATTGCCGATTACCCCGTCTGTGGACCGTGAGATTTAGCATTCGCATTGTGATGATTGTGCACCTACTGTTCGTTCGCGTACGCCGTGGGATTGATCCCCCACATTGCGTTCTTTACCGGTAAAGGGTCTGGTTGACCCGTGAGCTATCCCCTCTTGCTGTATCACTAGGTACGGGGAGCCCCTTGGCTGTACCGATATGAGGAAACTCTCGGCTGTACCTTTAGGTACGAGGATCCTCTCGGCTATATCAATGGTACGGGTTGCTGTTCAGTTCTGCTAGGTGGAATCCAGGATGATTGTGGTTGGCTCGGCATAGATATCTTCGCCTGAGGTCCCCGTGACCAACAGTGGCATCGGTTAGTACTTGCTGTTCCTTTGTTGATGCATAGCTTATACCTCTACTTTCTGGCATGGTTTACTATTCATTCAGTTATAGTTGATTATCATCCTGATTGATGGATAAGTCCTATTGATATATGTTAATCTCGTTTGACACGTCATGATTCTCCTGTTTGACATCGACTCGATTAGACTTATACATGTGATTGTTTGTTCACGGTCAGCCGATTATTATCTACATGATCCCTGATTATTCCTGACTGATCCTGATTGATTGATATATATAGATTTGCATGATTAGATGACAGGGCTAGCGAGACGAGTCTCACATCGCCTGGTGATCTTGGGCTGCTGTGTGTGTGTTTGGGCTGACGAGGACGTCAGGCCTAAACGGGGGGAGTCTGTGACGCCCCCAATAGTCCCAAATCGGATGTGGATGGAATTGTGATTGGATTTATATGAGGCTTGGACACTAGTAATAATAACTGGGCTTAAGCATTTTGGGCTGTGGTTTGGGCTCAACGAGTTATTATTGCTAGTGGGCCGGGTCGTTACAGTCTATGACACCCCAATAGTCCCACAATCACCAGCCGAAAGTGTGTAACGTGCGTTAGGGCTAACGAGGACGACAGGCCTAAACGGGAGAGTCTATGACACCCCAATAGTCCCACATCGAATGAAAAAAAAATTAGGGAGAGTCTATGACATCCCAATAATCCCACATCGGATAAGGGAGAGTCTATGACACCCAAATAGTACACATTGGATGAAAAAAAATTATGATTAAATCTCACATCGGATGGAAAAAAAATTATGATTAGACACCCCAATGGAAAAGAAATTATGATTAAGTAATAGTCCCGCACTAGATGGAAAAGAAATTATGATTGGATATATAAGAGACATGGACTATATAAGAATTATGATTGGGTATATAAGAGACATGGACTGTATAAGAGAAATTATGATTGGGTATATAAGAGACATGGACTATATAAGAATTATGATTGTGTATATAAGAGACATGGACTATATAAGAGAAATTATGATTAGGTATATAAGAGACATGGACAATATTAATAATAACTGAGTTTAAACATAAACATTTTGGGCTGTTATTATTACTAGTGAGTCGGGTCGTTACATTTGGTATCAGAGCTAATCATCAATCGAAAGTGTGTGACGAGCCTCACCTGGACAAAGGTATGAATGACAAGGCTAGCGAGACAAGTATCACATCGCCGGGTGGCTTAAGCATTTTGGGTCTGTGGTTTGGGCAACGAGCCATTATTACAAGTAGGCCGAGTCGTTACATACGTCCGTTTATTTTAGGATATATATATATATATGCTACTGTGCTATTAATAGCACCAAATTATTGATGGTATTAAGTTTTTGATCCTTAAATTAAGAGATGTATGGTTAGGATGATAATGGGTCTCATGGGCTTAGTGGGTGTTCGGGAAGTAGTATGATCTAAGGGTGAAAATGATCCAAAGGGTAGATCTATCGGTAAAAAAACTTGGAAACACCAAGTGCTTGATGCTATCGATAGCATAGTAGCCATACTATATATATATATATATATATATATATATATATATATATATATATATATATATATATATATATATATATATAGAGTTAGGTTGGAATACTATTAATAGTACTAAGTCATTGGTGCTATTAAGTTTTTTAACCCTTGGATTAAAAGATGTTTGGTTGAGATGATTGTGGGCCCCTTGGATTTAATAGGTGGTTGGAAAAATAATAAAATCTAACGAATAAAAATGATTAAAGGGGTTGATCTAAGGGTAGAAAACTTGATAGCCCCAATAACTTAGTACTACTAATAGTATAGTAGCCGAACACACACACACACACACTCTCTCTCTCTCTCTCTCTCTTTATATATATATATATATATATATATATATATATATATATATAACTAGGATGGAATACTATCCATAACACCAAGTCATTAATGCTACCAATTTTTTAATCTTGGATTAAAAAATGTCTGATTAGGATGATAGTAGTCCCCTAGGGTTTAGTAGGTGGTTGGTTGAATAGTAAAAATCCTAGGAGACTACTATAATCTCAATCAAACATCCTTTCATCCAAGGGCCGAAAACTTGATAGCACCAATTGTTTGGTGCTATTGATTGTATTCCAGTCGGACTCATATATATATATATATATATATATATATATATATATATATATATATATATATATATATATATATATATATATATATATATATATATATATATATATATATATATATATATATATATATATTCTCCGGCTACTATACTCTTATAAGTACGATTGTCTTCGTATTTATAAATCATTTTTGATGATAGAATTTTTGAATTAGATTTATATTGTTAAATATAATTTAAAACATTTGAAAATTCTACAAATTAAATTTATAATTTTTCGACATTATTTTACCTTATGATCGAAATATCTCAAAATTGATTTTTTTTTTTTTTTTTTTGAGAGAGAAAGGTAGCATGCTACCCGCTTCGTTTATTTTTAAAATAAATTTAGCTGAAAATATGAAGCAACTAGGATTCGAATTTGGATCTCGGGTACCAACCACTAACCTCTTTGCGACTTGCAATAGGGACGGTTGATAAAATTGATAATTTTTACCGACCGGTATATGATAATTGCTAATTCAACAGTATAAAAAAAATCAGAACTGATTTAATTTTGGATAAAAAAATTTATTTATTATCTAAATAAAGAGAATAATTTTGATTTTAAATTATTCGTTCGATTTTAATAATTCATTTTATACTCACTTGATTAATTTTATTTTAATTTTAAAAAATTATAAAATTTATTTTTTAAACGTTTCAAATGTTCTAAATCATATTTTATGATATGAATCGCCGATTCGAAAGCTTTGTAATGGAAAACAATCTATTAGTACACAGCCACTGCTTGCCATTTAACAACACAAAGAATTGTTTGAACTTTCCATAACAAAGTTTATTTTATTAATAACTATACTTTTTTTTAGGTGGAAAGAAACTTTCAAGGCCAAATTTCTTATTTAAGAAAGATTGAGTTAATATTTTTATATCATCTTTCTTTCGATGAACATAACAACAGTAATAAAACTAATTAATTTTACATATTATTAAAAGGTCATATAATGTTACGAGAGTTGGTATGTAATGTGGATCGTGCATGCTGACATGATTTATATTTTTTCCCAAGAAAATTGGCCCAGTTTGGCCTGAATTCGAATTCGTTTCGGACCAACACAGCCAATTGTCTAGGCTGGGTTAGGCTCCAGACCTGCACCTATAAATATACTTTTTTATAAAATAAATAACTTTTAGATGAGTTTTTTTTAAAAAAAAATTAAAATTTAATTATTTAAAATTAATATTTAAAAGTAAATTTTAAGAAAATAAGAGACAAAAACAAAAGGAATAACCACTCAATAAATTTCGAAACCACATATGTAATCATTGGTTCATCACTATTTTAAAATTCGTGCACTAAACTAGTGGAAGGAGTACATGGCGGCGCTCTCCAAGTGGCGGATCGACCGCAGTTGCGTGCCTCCGCTCGACGAGTACCTTGAGACGGCGAGCATCTCCGTCGGCGGCCCTCTCATCTCCTGGTCGTCAGTGTTCTTCCTAAGCGATGGCGGCAGCGGCGAGGCCCCGATCTCCGATGCCGCGCTGCGCCGGATCGGCAAGGACTCGCGGCTGACCCTTCTGGCCAGCCGCATCGGCCGCCTCGCCAACGACATCATGACGGTGGACCGAGAGACCGAAAACGGCGAGCAAGCCACCGCCATCAACTGCTACTGCCACCGCGAGGGGTGCACCATGCAGGAGGCTTTGAAAGCACTCCAAGGGATGATTGAAGCAGACTGCAGGGAGCTGGAGTGGGAGCTATTCAAGTCTGCAGGGGTCGCACCCACGCACTACGCACGTGCTGTCGCAAACTTCGCACGTGCCACCAGCTTTCTGTACCAGAGGACTGATGCGTTTACCAACGTTAATGATGGAACGTACGAGGAGATGGTGAGGGATTATATCTACGGCCTTCTCAATGTTTGACACTTGTTAGTTAGTTAACATATTTATCAAGAAAGATGTAAAAACATATATAAAATAAAGACTCATCCACTCGCCAATGACACGGAAAATTCTTTCAACCCTATATTAAAATAGGTGGAGTGTAAAATATACATCTTATTTAGAATATACAAAAGAAAAATATTTTTTAAAAAATAAAATAAAATTAATTACATATATATTTTTAAAAATATATTGAATAGTAAATATATTCATACAAAATTTAATTTTTTATATTTATTCTTTCCAAAATTCAACATTATTCATATATATATATATATATATATATATATATATATATATATATATATATATATATATATATATATATATATATATATATATATATATATATATATATATAATTCCTATCGTCTATTTCTGATAAAAATATATATTTCTATCGTCTATCTTTTATAAAAAATCTAGTTAATTATAGATTAAATACTTAATTTTGGTTAGTTAATTTATCTTTTTTTTTTTAGATATTTTTGTATTATTTTAACATTTGAAATTTTTAAATAGAATAAATAAAGCTTTTTATTAATTAATTTTATATATATATATATATATATATATATATATATATATATATATATATATATATATATATATATATCTTTTTGTAAAATTAGACCCTAATTTTTAAACCTGCAAATTATAGTCGAATATATATTTTAAAAAGAAACTAAAATGTTCTTCTTTCTTTCTACAACGTACTGATCTCATCCGGTACAAGAATAAAAGAGCAAAAAATAATAAACAAAAAAATAAAATAGTGCAATCACCTCTCAAATAATGCAGAATGCAACACCAATACAAATTTGTACAAAAAGTACAGTACAAATAGTATATACTTTTAAAATGAAAAATGCTACTTATACACCCCATTTGGGGGTGTACATCGCACACCCCACCCATCCAATGGGTGGGGTGTGGTGAGGGGTCAGTTCACAATTTGTGAAGTGACCCCCCCCCCCCCCCCCCACCCTTAGATGGGTGGGTGTAAGATGTACACCCCCTTTGGGGGTGTACATGTAGCGTTGCTCATTTTAAAATTAAAAAATCATAATTTTATTTTTTTTTTATTAAATAGAGTTTAATATTTGAATTCAATATTGCTTTATTAATTATTATTATGAACTCACAGAAATTTGCATCTGCCATTACTTTTTAATTTCAAATATAAATTTTCACTTTTATATATCCTTATGGAGCTATAATTGGAAAATGATAAACATAAATGATACCAAAAAAAAATGTATAAGGGAAAGAAAGAAATTGGTTAAACCTTTCCGAATAAAAAATAATATTAAAAAAATAATGTTTTGAAATGAATAAATTGCAATATGAGAGATGAAAACCCTATTAGCATAAGATACTAATAGTTTTTTAATGGTTGATATGTGTCATTTGTAAATTTAAAAATATAGAAATATTCAAATCAAATAATTTTTTTTTTAAAAAAAAATTATATTATATGCAACAAGATTAATATTTCTGATCGAAAATTTTAGTGCTATATCATAACTTTTTGTGAGATTTTTAGTTTTAGCCGTTGATTTTGTGTTCTTTTAATCACTAGATAAATGATATCGAAAAATTATAAAAAATTTTTTCTAGATATACTTTAAATATGCTATATCAAGTTTAATAGAATCGATCATCAATTCTAAAATTTCACCATAAAAAAACGGCCTAAGAGCATGAATGCTTTCGTGTTCCTAAGCCGTTTTCGATGAACGAACTTTCGAATCGACGATCGGCATTATTAGACTTGATATAATATATTTGAAGTATTTAGAAAATTAATTTGTGATTTTATTTTTATTTATTTGATGATGAAAAGGGTTCAAAATGAATAATTTATAACGGTTGATATGTGTCGTTTATATGTTTAACGGTGTAAAAGTATTTAAATCAAATAAAATTTTGATAGAAAATTTTTTATACTATCTACATTAAAATCAATATCTCTTATAAAAAATTTTAGTACTATATTATAATTTTTTGTAAGAATTTTAATTTTAGTAGTCTATTTTTAGTCATTTCGATCATTAAGTAAATAATAATAAAAAATAATAAAATTTATTTTTTAAATACTTTAAATTTGTTAAATTAAGTCTAACGGAGTTGATCGTCGATTCGAAAGTTTTATTATCGAAAATAGCTTAGGAGCCATATATGCTCCTAATCGCCTAGCAACCTTACTCTCTCTCTCTCTCTCTCTCTCTCTCTCTCTCTATATATATATATATATATATATATATATATATATATATATATATATATATATATATATATATATATATATATATATATATATAGAGAGAGAAAAATGCTAGATGTACACCCCAAATGGGGTGTACATCTTACACCCACCCCATTCTAGGGGTGGGTGAATTCCACTCGTCACATCGAGTGACGAGTGGATGAATATCCACCCTAGAATGGGTGGGTGTAGGATGTACACCCCATTTGGGGGTGTACACCTAGCACTACTCATATATATATATATATATATATATATATATATATATATATATATATATATATATGGTTTGGCTGCTATACTCTTATGAGTAAAATTTTTTCGTACTCATAAGTTTTTATCCCTTTGATGAAAGAATGTGCGGTTAGGATTATAGTAGTTCCTAGGATTTATACTATTTCACCAACAATCTAGTAAACCATAGAGGGACCACTATCATACTAACCGCACATCCTTTCAGCCAAGTGCGAAAAAGTTATGAGTATAAAGAGATTTATACTCATAAAAGTATAGTAGCCATACGATATATATATATATATATATATATATATATATATATATATATATATATATATATATATATATATATATATATATATATATAGTCTGGTTACTATACTTATACAAGTACCAAGCAATTGGTGCTTATAAGTTTTTTACCGTTAGATCTATTTTTTTGACTAAGTTCATCTCTTAGATCATTCTATTTCACGAACCATGTATTTAATTTAAGGAGCCCACTATCATTCTAACCACACATCTTTTAATCGAATGGCTAAAAATTTATAAGTCTTAATGACTTTGTGCTTTTAAAGGTATAGGAGTTCAATTTTATATATATATATATATATATATATATATATATGTTCGCCTACTATGCTTGTATAAGCACCAAGTGTTTGTAAATTTTCTACCGTTAGATTTATCTTTTTGACTAATTTTATTCCTTAAATTATTCTATTTTACCAAACACTCACTTAATTCAAGGGGCCGACTATCATTTTAACCCCACATCTTTTCATCGACGGCTAAAAATTTACAAGTATCAATGACTTGTACTTTTAAAAATATAAAAATTCAATTATATATATATTGACGAATAAAATTTAATTCACACTAGTTAAGATAGATGGAGTGTAAGATGATCGAATTCCAACTTATCGCTGGGAACAAAATCTTTTCCATTCATGAACCCAGACATCTAATGAAAAGCCCCACATAGCACAAGGCTACATTTGAAATTTTTATGGTGAAAATTTGAAGCTTTTATGTAATAATTTAACCTTATTTGGTGCAGAATAAAAGAATTACACTACTACTTGATCAATATTTAATGATTCAATGTTTTTTTTTTTTTTTCCTTCTTGTTAAAAAACCCATCTTTTTATTTATTTTATTTTTCAAATATATTTTTTTAAGAAATAATATTTTGCTTATGAACAGATCCCACAATATTTTGTAGTACAACTCAATAGTTAGATTTCAACCTTACACTATTCGAAACCAACTAAATACTTCCATTAATTATGTTAATTTGTAATGTACTGTAAAATTTATTTGTAATTAGATCTGGTATTACTCATACTATTTTTTTTTTATAAAATCTTTTTTTAAAAAAAAATTCAAAACTATATTTTCTATTAACCAAATCAACGGAAAATATTTTATATAATATTAATTTTTATATATTTTGGGAAAACCATATGGCGCTATAGTGAATAACTTTGGAGGTAATTTTGGAGCTTTTAAGTCATAATTTACCTTTTATTTTAGTATAGAATAAAACAATTGCTCTCGTAATTAATATATATATATATATATATATATATATATATATATATATATATATATATATATATATATATATATATATATATATATATAGAGAGAGAGAGAGAGAGAGAGAGAGAGAGAGAGAGAGAGAAAGAGAGAGAGAGAGGGGCTTGAATACTATTAATAGTACCAAATTATTCGTTATATATATATATATATATATATATATATATAGAGAGAGAGAGAGAGAGGGAGAGAGAGAGAGAGTTAGGCTGGAATACTATTAATAGTACCAAGTTATTGGTACTATTAAATTTTTAACCATTAAATTAAAAGATGTGTGGTTGATATGATAGTGAGCCCCATAGATTTAATGAATGATTGGAGACATAGTAAAATCTAACATATAAAAATAATTAAAAAAGTTGATCTAAGGATAGAAAATTTGATAGCACCAAATACCAAATACTTAATACTATCGATAGTATAATAGCCGGACTATATATATATATATATATAATCACCATTTAATGTGTTTGGTGTTTTTCTCCTCTTTTTTTTTTTTTTTTTTTTTTTCCCTTTTTGTGGTGGAAATGGACATGCGAAAGAACAGGAAACGGACACGTACGCTACTTTACTTATTGGGTAGAGTAAGTCACATGTAAAACATTGATGTAGTGTTCTAAGGTAATTGTCATTGACTTGTATTTGTATAACGATTTATTGTTTTATCTTCCTCGACTTACTAAGTTGATTGATTGTTTCCATCATAGATCTTTATCATCGTACTATGTGAAACTATCTTCTGAATCGATATTATGGTGAAAGGTTGAAGATATTTATGGTTTATAAATGTCAAGTACCGAAATTAATATTTGAATATCAAAATTACAAGAAATATCGGTATTTATTCTGAAGTTCTTCAAAATTAAAAAAATGTTAATTTCTGGGCGAGCTTACAGAGGAGTATCGGTATTGATGTGTGAGTACTAATATGTCATACATTGGAGCGTGTTAAGTTTCGGCACTTCTGGTTTTGGTACTAGCTAGTATTCTAAACTATGAACTATGGTTGAGATGTTAAATTAAATATTCGACTCACAACAGCTAGAAATTAATTGAAAACTCGAATTCATGACGGAGATTATTTTACAAAAATTAAAATTTAGATTGCATCCTCATAATTCATGTTTTTGAAATTAGAATTTTAATGTAATGCCCTAAAAGAGAGGAAAATATGAAGAGCCTTAAGAGAGAGATTTTTGTAACTTAACATATATACTCCATATATTTGTTGTGTCGTGTTTCAGTTAAAGAACGTAATTATGAAACTTTTTTTATAAATGTAGGTCGACACACTAATAATAATAATTTATTAATTTTGTTGAAACTTAATAAGTTGAAAATTGCAGTTAATTAAGTTGAAAATTGCACAAATTGTTTTTTTAAAAAACCCTATTAATTGTTTGCAATTAATTAACTAATGGAAACTATATAGTTTATTGGACAAAAGTTACCCAAATCAAAATGATCTTGATATCAGCAATGGACAAATAGAATAAAGCCGATGGGCTTATTTCAAACTACTCTTTTATAGTTACAAGATGTTGTAACATGTTATATTAAATGAATTATTAATTTTATTAATCTATGCATATGCAATGCATTCATTCCTATAACCTATACAACTTGAGAGAAAAAGTGGTAAAAAAAAAAGTATTCTTTTTTGTGGAGTTTTGGGCTTATCTACTTGTGCAGAGTTAGTGAAGCCACACGACGAGGGTCGAGCCGTTGTATCCTGGAAGGGACAAGTTAGTGTTCTGCTGCATCGGTTCGAAGGCTTTGCCTACTGCAGAGGGCTTGAATCTTCTTAAAAAGAACGAGATATCCGTATCTCGGCTTGATCTACTCGTTGATACTTTTCATATATTTTTATAATCTAACCTCTATTTTGTGTATTTACATCAACACAATAGTTAATTATAATTTTTTTAAAAAAATTTAAATTTTTTATATTCTATATATATATATATATATATATATATATATATATATATATATATATATATATATGAGTAATGCTACATGTACACCCGAAGGGGTGTACATCCTACACCTCCACCCTTTTAATGGTGTCGATGTTTTTTACGGATCACATCAAGTGACCACTCATCACACCCCCACCCTTAAATGGGTGGGGTGTGAGATGTACACCCCTTATGGGTGTACAAGTAGCATTTTCCTATATATATATATATGGTATGGTGCAGGAGGATCCAAAAGCAGAGGAGTTGATGGAATTAGTAAGCGGTGAGCTTGGGAATTTGGAAAGAGAAATGGCGAGGGGAGATGGATCGTGTTTGTATGAAGCTCTATCGATGGTTGATTTGATCCAACGGCTGGGGATTGCCAGATTCTTTGCGCACGAAATCCAAAGCATCCTGCACATGACCTCTCTGTAAGAGCTCCATGCAGCATAGTGCGATCTATTAAGTGGTTTTTAAATAATATTAAATAATATAAAATTATTATTTTTGATAAACAAGATACAATGCTACCTGTCAGAGATTAAATTTTTTTTGTGAATTTTTTTTTTTGCAAACTATCAAACTCCAAAGGAAAATCACTTCGTGAGGTTTTACTATATCTATCTAGAAACTTCTTTTCGAATCTCAAGACATCAGATGCGGAAGCCGAAAAATTATGGGCTTCTTCAAGTTTCTAGGGTAATAAATGTAGAACTCTTGGAAGCTCCTAGCCTCCACTTTTAACTTATACTTGTACGCCACTTGGCATCTTTTCATTAGGCATTTGGGCGGCGAGTGGTCTGCCCCATAGGACAAGTAAAAAACAGTTGTACTTTTCTAATTCCAGAAATATAATTCTTCTTTTTCAAACTCTCTCTTTCTCTTGCACTTTAATTTTGGACGAGTAGGTCCAAGTTCACAAGAGACGGTGTAGGCTTGCTCACTTCGCGAAGGAATGCGAGCGCTACGCGGGCCTTTTAAACAATTTTGCTTAGATCCGTGATATACCGCTTTATTCAAAAAGAATTAAATTAAACAATAATCGGAGACAACCGAATCTAAACAACCAAAGTTAAAAAATAATAATAATAAAAAATTATTCTGTACGTAGTAGTGGCCCCAAAATACCATGCTACCGTTTTATAAGTACGGTATAGTTGAAAATATATACAGATGAAAATGCGGTAATTAATTACTACATCCAGTTTGTGCGATCGAATTATGCTCGGATGCAACTGTTGCAAATATATATATATATATATATATATATATATATATATATATATATATATATATATATATATATAATATTTTCTTTACTTGACCATTCGAAGTCGACAATAATAATTAATTAAAGATTGAATATTCATTCTAGATCGTTTATCACTAGAGATTTGATATATCTGATGCAATATATTTGAATCTTCCTCCCACCCTTTTAATTATTTATTTATTTTAAGAATTTACAAATAATTTAAGTTGAATTGTGAATCTTTAATTTGTTAATGCTTCTCTTGCCTAACCCCTCCTCAGCCTATAAATATCAAACCATCCATGCTCTCTCCATGGGAATATATACAGCAATATTAATTAGTGATAATGGCCCTCTCTCTCTCTTCCTCCCCATGGCTTCTCCACTCATCTCCTCCTCCTCCCCAAGTGATGAGCATCCTCTCTCCTAGGAATACAACTAGGGTTCATCTTCACCCTCCTTATAATTATAAGCATTCCCACAATGGGCCCATCATCTTGATGAGCTCCATTAATAGTGGTGCAAATCATGTTCACCACCATCAACTATGGTCTTCACCCACCCTCTCCCCACATGCCCCTCCTTCTTCTCTTCTCACACATGTTCCATCATTCGTGGCAAAGGATCCAATACTACTGGTTTGTTCCCCCTTTTTTTCCCTCTCTCTCTCATTTAATTTCGAAATATTCTCAGGTTGTTTGGGAGGAGAGATTACGTTCCATGCGATAAAAAAAAAAAACGATGAAAAAAAGTCTCGTCTAATTTCAAAATATTCTAACTCTATATTTGGGATTACAAAAAGATTACACTATACACAGATTAAAAAATGCGATAAAAAAATATTATAATTGTTCCGGCATATCATAATAAATTAATTAAAATAAAAATAAATTTTATTTACAGTTCTACTGAAAAATATAAAAGCATGTCTTTATCCTAATTCTATTTTATCTATATATTAGCGCCGGAGAGATTTGAATATGAAACGGAACCGCAGTTAATTAAGTTGAAAATTGCACAAATTATTTATTTAAAAAAATCTATTAATTGTTTGCAATTAATTAACTAATGGAAACTATATAGTTTATTTGACAAAAGTTACCCAAATCAAAATGATCAGATTGATATCAGCAATGGACAAATAGAATAAAGCCGAGGGGCTTATTTCAAAGGGAAATGATACTTGTACACCCATTTCGGGGTGTATATCACACACCCCACCCATCCAATGGGTGGGGTGTGATGATGAGTCAATCGATGTGATCCGTAAAAGATATCGCCATCATTAAAATGGTGGAGGTGTATGATATACACCCCTTCGGGGTGTACATGTAGCATTGCTCTATTTCAAACTACTCTATAGTTACAAGATGTTGTAACATTTTATATTAAATAAATTATTAATTTTAATAATCTATGCATATGCAATGCATTCATTCTTATAACCTATACAATGAATTAAGAGAGGTTACATCTTTTTTTTTGCATTCATTAACACACTTTGGTTTTTGAACTTTAGAAAAACTAAGCTAACTCCTAATATTTAATTTTGCTTAATTAACTTGTAATCTATAGGCTTTACAAGCCTATATAAAGAAAGCCGGTCTACTTTCTTAAGACACACCAAAAAAAAATAATAAAAAAAAGACTAAAAAATTATACAACTTCAGAGAAAAAATGGTAAAAAAAAAGATGATTTTTTTTGTGGAGTTTTGGGCTTATCTAATTGTGCAGAGTTGGTGAAGCCATACGACGAGGGTGGAGCCGTTGTATCATTAAAGGGACAAGTTAGTGTTTTGCTGTATCGGTTCGAAGTCTTTGCCTACCGCAGAGAACTTGAATCTTCTTAAAAAGAGCGAGATATTTGTGTCTCGACTTGATCAACTCGTTGATACTTTTCATATATTTTTATAGTCTAATCTCTATTTTGTGTATTTATACCAACACAAGAGTTAATTATAATTTTTTTTTGAAAATTTTAATTTTTTATGTTCTATATATATATATATATATATATATATATATATATATATATATATATATATATATGGTACGGTATGGTATGGTGCAGGAGGATCCAAAGGCAGAGGAGTTGATGGAATTAGTAAGTGGTGAGCTTGGGAATTTGGAAAGAGAAATGGCGAGGGGAGATGGATCGTGTTTGTATGAAGCTCTATCGATGGTTGATTTGATCCAACGGCTGGGGATTGCCAGATTCTTTGCGCACGAAATCCAAAGCATCCTGCACATGACCTATCTGTAAGAGCTCCATGCAGTATAGTGCATTAAGTGGTTTTTAAATAATATTAGGTAATATAAAATTATTATTTTTGAGAAACAAAATATTATACTACCGTTTTATTCAAAAAAAAATTGAATTAAATAACAATCGAAGACAACTCGGTCTAAACAACCAAAGTCAAAATAAATAAAAATAATAATAATAATAATAATAATGAAAAAAATTTTGTACGTAGTAGTGGTCCCAAAGATTCCTAAACGATCTGACCTCCGCCAGTATATAGTCCAATAAAAATTTTTTCTGGTAAAATATTTTTCTGTTCCTTTCCAATCATATTATCCTGGCAGCAATAGTTACTAAGTCATTCCCCCCTAGTGAGATAGCCTTTGAAACTACAAGCTTTCCAAAGCTCACCGGTGGAAAAATATTGGGTAATAATATAGAATTGCCAAATATCCTAGAATTTCTCCATTTCAAAATAATAATTTTTTTTTCCCCTATAATAGCTATTGTTAGTTAAATATATACTACATTTCAAAGCTTTATTATTTGTGAAAAATTAATGGCAGGGAATGGGATGAGCAATTGGGGTAAGGATGCCACAGTAATAGCATTTCGCTTGCTTAGGCTCCATGGTTACTCTGTCTCTCCAGGTACTTGGCTTTTTTTTCCTTTTTTTTTTTTTTTTTGGAGCTATTAGGTCAAGTTACATGTTTATATTTGGGGTAGAGGCCTTTGTAATCATTTTTTTTTTCTTTTTAAATCCAAATTGATAGATTGATATTGTTGAAATGATTTGGAGTATTTGAAGTATATATCTATAAATCAAACTTTATGACTTTTTAAATATTACCTAGGTAGGGATTGAAAGGTTTTGATGTATATTTATCTCTACAAAATAAATCAAATAGGTTGAATTTTTAAAAGAAAATTCTATTCATTACCTCGGTTAAGATGAATAATAATCCCAATCACTGAATTGAGAATCTCATCCTCTATTTTGGGAGTTGACTATTCATTTCGAAATTTACTTTTAAAAGTATACTTCAAAAACTCTAAATTACGTAGCAGAAACTTTTGACAATCCATCCTCTATAACAAAGTTGGAAGTATAGTTCTCTTCTTAATCTTCATGAAAATGTTGTGCTTATATTGTAGAGGTATTTGAGAGAGCTAAAGATGAGAAGGGAGGCTTCTTCTCTTTGTCTATTGACTCACCTAAATATATCACAAGCTTGATAAACCTGTACAAGTGCTCCCAAGTAGCTTTTCCCCATGAGTTTGAGACCATGCAAGGCGTGGAGGAGTTTGCAAAGTCCCAACTCCAAAAAGCACTTCTTGAGGGAAGCCCAAGTGTTTTGAGTGCAAATAACCTTGAGATTGAGGTAATTAATTTCCTTTTCCTTTTCCTTTTCTAGTGTATTATCTAGATATTGAGGTAGTTTCCTTTTCTTTTCCTTTTTCTTTTCCTTTTCTAGTGTTTTGAGTGCGCGCACACACACACACTCTCTCTCTCTCTCTTTGTCATGGTATTTATTTATCAATATTATTGAGATCAAATTACTTGGACAATTGAAGATAAGATTTGCTTTGGAGTATCCAAGGAGACACCTCTTGCCAAGATTGGAATCAAGAAGCATTATAAGGCAATTGTGGCCTAGCAGTGGGGGGAGAAAATGGTGCCTACAACTTGCAAAAATAGACATGGAGATGCCCCAAAGGCTCCATCAACAAGAGGCAATTTCTCGAAGAGTTAAGAAAACTTGGCCCCCCTATCAATTATTCTCTCTCTTTTTTTTTTTCTTTTTTTTTTCTTTTAATGCAATACTTCATTCGATCCGACTTATAGAATAGTTTATCTGCTATTTGGTTGGATGCAGATAAATAGCACGAAATATTTAAGTACTATTAAGTTTTATACCATTCAATTTATTTCTTTAACTATTTTCATCCGTTAAATCATACTATTTCACCTACCACGTACTAAATTTTAAAAGATCATTATCATCCTAATCTAAGATGCAGAAATGATTAAAAGGTAGATTTAATGGTGAAAAATTTGATACCACTAAGTTCTCAGCACTATTGATTGTATAGTAGTCATATATATATATATATATATATATATATATATATATATATATATATATATATATATATATATATATATATATATATATAGTCCGGCTAGAATACTATCGATAGCACCAATCAATTGGTGCTATCAAGTTTTAGCCGTTGGATGAAAAGATATGCGATTGAGATTATAGTGGCCCCCTAAAAATTTTACTATTCAACCAACCACCTAGTAAACCCTAGAAGACCACTATCATCTTAACCACACATCTTTTAATCCAAAGACTAAAAACTTGATAGCACCAATGGCTTGGTGCTATCAATAGTATTCCAATCTAATTTTATATATATATATATATATATATATAAAGTAAAGCTTACATACTTTCAAAAAGTACAAGTCCATCTATTTTTGTAATTTTTTTGCTATAAAATTTGTATTAAGATCTGTGCAGTTATACTCTTTCTCTCTCTCTTTTTAATTGCCTTATAAGCAGCACGAATCTCAATACAAATTTTATGATAAAAATTTACAAGGAAATTATATAAATTTACTTGTACTTTTGAAAGTATATAAGCTCTACAAATCTTGTAGGTTTTTAGCTCTGGGATGAAAAGATGTATGGTTAGGGTAATAATGGACCTCTTGGATTAAGTGAGTGGTTGGTGGAATAGAATGATCTAAGAAATGAAATTAGTCAAAAGGGTAGATATAACGGAATAAAACATACAAGCATCAATTGATTGGTGCTTGTACAAGCATAGTAATCGGATTCTCTCTTTTTCTCTCTCTCTCTCTCACTATATATATATATATATATATATATATATATATATATATATATATATATATATATATATATATAGTCGAGTTGGAATGCTATCAGTAGTAAATAAGTTCCATTGCCATCCATTTATTTTTTATGGTGGAGCTTCCAAATCGACGATCGATCGACATCGTTAAATATAATCTAGACCACTGAAAGTATCTAGAAAATCAAATTTTAAATTTTTTCGACATTATTGACGTAATGATCAAAAGGTTGTAAAATTTATAATTTTAATATAAATATTGGCCTTTTTTCTGTTTAATAGTATAAAGAAACATAAGTCAATAAAATTTTAGTTAGAAACTTTTTAAATTAGTTAAAATAAGATTTATACTCTCGATTTTGATTACAAGACTCCTATAATTATTTTTTGAAGGATATTTATTTCCAACGGTTTATTTTTGTATCAACTTAATAAATAAGAAAAGAATATAAAAAAACTATGAAATTTAATTTTTCACACAGTTTAAATAATTTAGATCATATTTAATAGTGTCGATCGTCGTTTTGAAAGCTTTAGCAACGAAATCCATTTGTTATTAATAGTACTCCAACCTAACTAACTAACTAACTAACTATATATATATATATATATATAGAGCTAGCCTAACTACTATAATATCGATTGCAGTAAGCACTTGGTGCTATCAAATTTTTTATTATTCTATCAACTATTTTTTTATCATTTTTAATTCTTAGATTATACTATTCAACCAAGAGCTACTATTATTCTAACCGCATATTTTTTTATCCAAAGATTAATAGCTTAATAGCAAATAGCACCAATAACTTAGAGCTATTAATAACATAGCAATCTAGTTATATATATATATATATATATATATATATATATATATATATATATATATATATATATATATATATATATATATATATATATATATATATAATTGAGCTACTATGCTTTTAAAAGTACTAAGTTACTGGTGCTTGTAAGTTTTTAATATTTGAATGAAAAGATATTTTGCTAGGATGATAGTATGATGTTTGGGTTTAGTGTGGTGGAATAGCATGATCTAAGAGGGGGGAATTAGTCAAAGGGTTAGATCTAATGGTGAAAAACTTACATCCACCAAATATTTGATATTTTTACAAGCATAGTAGCCGAATTATATATATATAAAATCCTCAGGTAAATACCTGTTTTTTAACTTTTCCTCATGACTTTCAAAAATCTATATTTTACTCCCTTAAAAATTCAAATTGATACATTTGGTCCCCTCCCTCAGGCTTCCGTCAATATTACGTCAAATTCTTATAATTTATATCGAAAATATTCTTGAAATGATAGAAATACATTAAAATGTAATTTTTTTTATTGAGTAAGCAAGGGTAATATGGTCATTTCACCCTCTTCATTAACATTGTAATCTCTGAAAATATTTTCTGATATTTCAAGGAGATAAAATATAGATTTTTGAAAGTCAGAAGAGAAAAGTAAAAAAATAAATATTTATAAAAGAGTTTTCTGTGTGTGTGTATATATATATATATAGGCTAAATTACAGAAAACCCTCTTGTCATATCCCGCTTTTCCACTTTACCCCCCTGTCATTAAAAAGTCGACAATCTGCCCCCTCGTAATTACCGAATTGTCTTTAGGGGGCAACGATGTTAACGGAAATGGTAAATTGACGAAAATGCCCTCTTTTTTTTTCTTTTCCATTCCGAAGTATTTATTTATTTATTTTTTTCTATTCCGAAGTCTTTTTTTTTTTTTAAGGGATATTTTCTAAGGGTATTTTGGGTATATGAAATTATATTTTCAAAAAAACTGACGGTCAACTGACGGCGGGGGGTTATTGCACAATTCGCTAATTACGAGGGGGCAGATTGTCGACTTTTTAATGACAGGGGGGTAAAGTGGAAAAGCGGGATATAACAGGGGGGTTTTCTGTAATTTAGCTATATATATATAGAATTAGGCTAGAATACTATCGATAGCACCAAGCCATTGTTGCTATCAAGTTTTTGGCCGTTGGATTAAAAAATATGCGGTTGAGATTATAGTGGTCCCCTAGGGTTTACTAGGTGGTCGGTTGAATAGTAAAAATCTTAGGGGACTACAATAATTCCAACCGCATATCTTTTCATCCAACGGCTGAAAACTTGATAGCACCAATTATTTGGTGCTATCGATAGTATTCTAGCCGGACTATATATATATATATATATATATATATATATATATATATATATATATATATATATATATATATATATATATTCCGACTATTATAATATCAATAGTATTAAGCACTTGATACTATTGACTTTTCGGCCCTTGGAGAAAGGAATGTACGATTAGAATTATAATAGTCCCCTAAAATTTATACTACTTCACCAACAACAACCTATTAAATTTTAGAAAATCTCTATTATTCTAATCGCACACTTAATAGTACAAAGTGCAAAAAATAACCACACACTACAATAAATTTAGAAGCCTCGGTATGTAGGGGTGTAATGTGGGCCTTGCCGGGCCGGCTTCTTAATTTTTTTTAATTTTTTTTTAAAAAAATATAAAATTTTAAAATATAAATAATAAATTATTTTTATTTAATTTTATAATTTAATAAAAAACTAAAATTTATAAAAATAATTATAAAATAACAAAATTTTAAATTTTTAAAAAATTATTTATAAATTTTTAGTAAAAAAAATAAATTTGAAAAAAAATTTTGGTCCAATGGACCATAAAATTTTGATCCATTAGACCAAAACCACATCTCCCAATGTGCCATAAAGACCTTGAGAGGAGGGCTAATGGGGAGAAGGGACAAGAAGAGCACTTCTCCCCAAGAGGCTCATGGGGAGAAGAGCAAAGAAGAGCTCTTCTCCCCAAGAGTTGGCCCCAAGGCCCAAGGCAACCCTAAACCTTAAACCCTAAGGCAAGTTGCCTTGGGCCTTGGGGTCCGGGCCGTGCTGGCCCGGCTAGCATGGCCCACATGGTCGTGCCGTGTCGGGCCGCAGGCCTGCACCTTGTCCCAGCTCGACCCAGGCCCGTCACGGGCCGTGCCGGGCCGGGCCGACGGGCCTTGAAGTAATGGCCCAGCACGGCCCAAAGTTTGGATCGGGCCGGGCCGGCCCGGCACGAAGCTACAGTAACCGTGCCGGGCCACGGCCCGGCCCGAAGTCGTGCCGGGCCGGGCGGGCCACGGGCCGCCCTGCCCGTTTTACACCCCTATCGGTATGTGAAGACAGTTTATTCGATCATTCATTCATCACTATTTTAATATTCGTGTATTGTACGTGACAAATGGACTAACCACGTACTAACTTAAACTAGTGGAAGGAGTACATGGTGGCGATCTCTAAGTGGCAGATTGACCGCAGCTGTGTGCCGCCGCTTGACGAGTACCTCGAAACTGCAAGCGTCTCCATCGGCGGGCCCGTCATCACCTGGACGTCAGTGTTCTTCCTTAGAAGCGGCAATGAGCCCAAAATCTCTGATGCTGCGCTTCACCAGATCGGCAAGGACTCACAGCTGACCCTTCTGGCCGGTCGCATCGCCCGCCTCACCAACGACGTCGTGACGGCTGACCGAGAGGGCAAAAACAGCGAGGTGGCCTCCACCATGAATTGCTACTGCCTTCGCGAGGGATGCACCAACCAGGAGGCTCTAAAAGCAATGCAAGGGATGATTGAAGCAGCATGCAGGGAGCTGGAGTGGGAGCTATTCAAGTCCGTAGGGGTCGCACCCACGTGCTACACACGTCCCGTCGCAAACTACGCACGACTTACCAGCCTTTTATACAAGAGGGTTGATGGGTTTACCCCCATAGGTGATCAAACGTACGATGAGATGGTAAAGGATTATCTCTACGACCCTCTCAATGTTTGATGCTAGTTAGTTAACATATTAATTAAACAAGATGTAACAACATTTATAAAATAAATATAAGGCTTTTAATGCATAAAAAATTTATTGATTTTTGTCTACCACCACAAACGGCCTGACCCGTCATGAGGTTTTTCTCCGGCGAGTGGTTATTCATGATATAAATTGAATTTGTTTAAATTTTAATTTGAAATCAGGTTTGTAGGTTCATGGTTTCCAACAGACTCAAGAATTTATTGTTTATTAGCTCATACTTGTAGTGTTAAAGAACGCTCTATTAAGAGACCAAATTTAATACTAATGATAAAAAGAGACCGTAGTATAAAGATGAATTTTTATTGATATAATTTTAAAATACATGGCTTAAGTAGGTGTACCCTCATTGTATATGAGTGAAATGCTCATTTTAGGAACTTGACGATCCTTCAAAATTGGGTTGCTCAGTTTAACGATTTGGCAGTCAGATTTGCTCAATTTAGTGACTAGGCAGTCAATTGATGTTCAGTTTAATTTGAACTTGGTTTGCTCAGTTTAGCAACTTATCGGTCAATTGATTTGAACTTGGTTTGCTCAATTTAGTGATGTGGCGATCGATTGATTTGAACTTGATTTGCTCAATTTAGCGACGTGACGGTCGATTGATTTGAACTTGGTTTGCTCAGTTTAGTGATTTGGCGATCGATTGTAGTTAAGATACTCAGTTTAACGACATGACGATCGATTTGATTTGAGGTGCTCAGTTTAATAACATGGCAATTGGTTTGAAGCCGAGTTGCTTCGTTTAACGACATGGCGGTCGGTTGAAGTTGAGATACTCAGTTTAATGACATGGTGGTCACTTTGAAATAGAGGTGCTCAGTTTAGCGACATGATAGTCAGTTTGAAGTTGAGGTGTTCAGTTTAACGACATGGTGGTTAGTTGATTTGGGTTGTTTAGTTTAACGACTTTGCAATCGTTTGAATTTGAATTGTTTAGTTTAACGACTTTGCGGTTGTTTGAATTTGAGTTGTTTAGTTTAATGATGTTGCAGTCGTTTGATTCTGACTTGTGAGTCGATTAAGTTGACTCAGCTGATTAATTAGAGTTAGCTTAGTTGAACCCTTGATCTGCATCAGTTTGGGCAAAACTGGTTTGCTTCATTTGGATCACCTTTGAAGTATGGTACAAACCTTTGTTTAGATTGGGTTCAGGTTGACTTGGTTTGAACCATTTTGTATTTGATTTGGGTTGAGCCACCTTAGGCTTTCGCTTGGCTTATCCCTTTTCCATTTGGTTTGGATCAAACTGTTATTTTTTGTTGCAAGACGCCTTTAGACTTGGTTTAGGTCAAATCTTTATAGCTTAGTTCAAGACCTTTTGAATTTGATTTGGGTCAATCTCTTATGGTTTAGCTCAACTTGGAACCCTTTTACATTTGGTTTGAATTGAACCTTTGTAGTTTAATTCACGATGACTTTGAGTTTGGTTTGAGTCGACCTCTTTGCGGTTTGATTCAGAGCCCTTTGATTTTGATTTGGGGTTGAGTTAGTTCATAGTCTGGTTCATGTTGTTGAACTGACATATGGTTGTTCCATCCAGAATTGATTTAGGTTAAATTGGCTTATGGTTTGGCTCGGATTGGCTTGATCCTCCTGCGATTCAATTCGGTTAAAGCCATTTGTAGTTGAAGTTGAATTTTTTATGGTTCGATTTAAGTCAAACCGGCTTGTGATTTAATTTGGTTCATTTAGAACCTCCTATAGTTCAGTTTGGGTTGAACCGGTTTGCAACTTTCACCTTTTGTGATTCAGTTGAGAATAAATCGGTTTGTAGCATGGACATCTTGCGATTCAATTTAGGTTGAACCCACTTAGGTTCAAGTTGAATCCTTTATGGTTCGGTTTGGGTCGAACTAGCTTGTGGTTCAATTCGGGTTGAATCTGTTACGGCTTTTTGTGTTGGCATATTTCGTGAGTTGAGTCGAAGTCTTGAAGTGATCAAATTGTCAATCAGCAATTGAAGACTCAGAGAAGATTCAACAAAAGCTCAAGTTAACACTCAGTGTTTTGAGTCTTGAAAATTGAAGTTGAAGAATTGTGGATCATATACATCAATCTTAAGGAAAATGGATTCGGATTGATCAGGTACGTTTAACTAAATAATTTTGGTGATCCGAATACATTTGTGTAGTTTAGAAACACTTGGATAAGTTTTCTTTGCTTAAAAATAAAAAACTGGACAAATTGGATGTTCAGGATCCGGATCAGACCAATCCAGTCCGGACCCCGAACATAGTTTAGTTCATGCGCCGTTTCAGTCCGGATCGGATTCCTGTTTCAGTCCGGATCGGATTCATGTTTCAGTCCGGACCCCGAACTGTTTTTTCAGGAAAATTGCTGAAAAAAGACGACAGTCCGGATCAGCCAAATCCAGTCCGGACCGTCGTGCGGGAAAAATTCTGTTAAGTCAGTTTTTGATGCTTATCTCTTTCCAAAGGTTTCTAACCTATAAATAGACCCTAATTTCATCTTTTAGGGTATCCGGAAAAAGAGATCAATCCACATATAGAGAAGAAAGGAAAACACGATTAATTCATGTTTCTTCGTCTATATTGATCAATTTGATTCTAGGGTTTCCAAACTCCTAATTCTTGTAGAATCAAATTGATGAATACTTAGATGGTGTTTTCTGATCTATTCTTAATCTAAGTATTCGGCGGATTATCATCACCAAGAAAAACAACGATTTCCTAAATCGGCATCGTGGATTCGATGTGTTGAAGGCGTTTCGTGGATTCAAAACGTGTGCTCGTGGATTCGAGTGGTGCTCGTGGATTCGAGTGGCGTTCGTGGATTCGAACGTGTGTAGTGGACGTGCAGTCGGTGAGCGCAAGATCCGAAGAAGTTGAAGGAGGGGTTTGAGTCCGTGGAGTCGGTAATCACCTTGTTATTCTTCTATTCTTATTGGATTGTTATTGCGTGTTGGTCCCGTGGTTTTTCTCCTGGATTGGAGTTTTCACGTAAATCTCGGTGTGCTGTTTTTATTTTCCGCATTGGTTTTTATTTTGCACTGAGATTGAGTTTTTAAGTATTACACCTATTCACCCCCCTCTAGTTGTTTGATAGTACCTATTTAGATCCTTGGGGATCCAAAAACCAACAAGTGGTATCGGAGCGGGTTTTAGGTTTATCTATCATGTCGGATGAAAGTGGTAATATTTTTAGACCTCCTCTTTTTGATGGGACTAATTATGCGTATTGAAAAGTGCGGATGAGAGCTTTTCTCATCTCAATTGATGAGCGGGTATGGCAAACCGTGGAATACGGTTGGGTGCATCCTGTTGAGGAAGTAGAAAATTCTACTACCCCAAAACCTCGCTCTAGATGGTCCAAAGAGGAAATCGAAAGATCTTCTTATAATGGGAAAGGTATGAACGCTTTATATAATTCTCTTTCCTCGACTGAATTTACACGAATTTTCGCGTGTGAAACCGCGAAGAAAATTTGGGATATTCTCAAAATTACACATGAGGTTACTAATCTTGTAAAAAATTCAAAAGCTCCAGATGCTTACAAGTCAATTTGACTCTATTCATATGGAAGAGCATGAATTGTTTACAGATTATTACACTAGACTTCAAGATGTAATCAATACTTGTGTTAATTTAGGAGAAAAGATCCCGGAGTCGAAAGTTGTAAGAAAGATACTTCGGACTCTTCCGGAACGGTTTAGGGCAAAGGTTACCGCCATTGAAACCGTTAGTCATCCGGATGAGATGAGAGTAGAGGAATTAGTAGGTGCTTTACAAACTTATGAGATAACTTTTCCTACTAATCAAATTTCTTCCAAGTCTCCTTCTAAGCTTACAGGCATTGCATTTAAATCAACAAAGGAAGAAGACGGCGAATCGAGTTCCGACGATGAAATCTCTTTTGCCGAATTTGAAGAACAATTGGCGCGGATCATAAAGAAATTTCGTCGGACGTTTTGGAAGAATCGAACCGATGGATCTTCATCCTCGAAACCATCTAAAGGATCATTGGGTTCTAAATCCTCTAACCTCAAAAGCTCTGCAAAACCTTCTAAAGAAAAAGATGAATTCGAAGGGGAAATCCAATGTTATCGATGTAAAGGCTACGGCCATATTTCAACGGATTGTCCTTCTAAGAAATCATATAAAAAGAAGGCTTTGCAAGTGAAAACTTTGGACGATTCTACTTCTAATGAATCGACCTCAAGTAAAGAAGAAAAAGTTGTTGCCTTTCATGCCTCTCAAATTCCCTCTTCTAATTTTTGCTTATCATCTTTAGTTACTGACTCTACTCCTTTGATTTTGTATGAAACATCAACATCCGGCGGAGAGTCATCAAGTGAGGGGGAGTCGGACGAGGAAGAACTCGTTGAGGCATATCAACAACTTCTTGCGGAATCTAAGAAGATGGCCAAGCATATCAAGAAGTTGAGGAAGCAACGACTTGAGGCTCAAGACGAGAACCGTGATTTAAAGATCAAACTTCATGATCTTAAGGAGGAACGAGAACGTTTATTGGATAACAATAAAATCCTCCAAGAAAAGCTAAACCAATCGGAGACAAACGCCAAATCATATATGGACAAGATTGGTTTTCTAGAAAAACAGTTTGAGGAGATTCATGTCACCAATCAAGCTTTGACCAAGCAAGTTCATCAACTTAAATCCGACATACGAAGGCTTTCAACCGGTTCTAAGAAACTTGATTGTATGTCCAGATTAGGTCAAACAAGCAAGGTTGGTTTGGGATTCAAAAAGAACCAAACTGTGAAGGCTTCAAGTTCCACAACTAAATTGAAAAGAAGAACTTGTCACCAATGTGGATTTGAAGGACACTTGATGAAGACGTGCCCGAAAAAGAGAGAAAAATTCTTCGGCATCTTCATCTACGGAGGGGACTCAAAGGAATCAAAAGACACATCAAGTCAATGGAGTTCACTCAATCCACCAAAGGTCCAAGCCACAACTTCAATCATACAAGTGGATCACTGCGAGGCAAAGACCTAAGGTGGACCAACAGTCAAAGCTATCATCTCCCGGCCTCAATGAATCAAGACAACCCAAAATTCGACGATTTTGGATTCGGAAAGGTGATATCTTTCCTTGTCTTAAGTTCTAAATAGCTTATGACTGTATGTAATGCTTTGATTGGTTTTTCTTTCATATTTTTCTTAATCTTTGCATTACATGATTTTAATGCTCTTCGTTTTTATGTTTTGTTTTTCAAACAAAAGGGTCTTAACGAACGAGTGCATTGAATAAAAAGGGCTTCACTTTCAATCACTCCAATTTAATTTTATATGAATTATCAACTTTATTCCATAATCATAATTCTTTAAGATACTTCATTATAGGAGTTTTTGATAATTATATTCATCAAATTTTAGTAATCATGTGTGATCTTTAGATGCTTAACCTATCTCGGTTGTGTGAATTCTTTGTGATAAACATGAGACAACCGATAGACTAAAATTTGAGATTTAATTCTTTCACATAAGATATTGTATTTTCTTACAAGGGTAATGAAATGAATTGCAAAAGATGTGGAAAGAGTTACATCCGAAAGGAGTGTGAAAACTACCACCATATGTTGGAAAGAGCTGCCACCCCGGTCGTCCGGTTAGTGTGTGAAGCTACCACATGTTATGGATGCTTGAAAAATATTTTTGAAATTTTTTAGATGAAGCATTCGGAGATTTATATTCAAAGTTCTTATATTTTGAACAATCTCCTGGTTGGTATAAGGTGGGATAGTTAAAAGATGCTCAAAGAGCCACCCTTAGGTATTTTAGTGCATATCTCAATTTAGAAGGGTAAAATTCAAAATTGATGTCATTTGGAAATCTATGTAAGTCATCTTTGTAAATCCGTTACATCTTGATAGAGTTTGGATCTCTAGATTATTTTTGATGACTTGTGTTTGACGTATATAATATAAAAAATGATTTATAATGTTTTATCTTTGTTTTCCATGATTTCAGAGTAAATCTTTTTAATTTTTATAAAATTAATTGGATTGAATGACATCTGTGTGATCTCACAATTTTCAAGCACTTAAATTATTTTCTTGATGGTACACAAATCGGTATTTCAAAGATTTCAAAATTTGGATTTGTTTCAAAATTTTTTGTGACTTTTGCTCTTGAGTACCGGTACGCAATCTGCTTTTTTCTATATACCGGACCTGAGCTTTTATCTCGCTTTCTCTATGAACTAATGCTGTTAGTGATTTTTTTTGCCTATATTCACTGTTTGACAATTTTTGACAAAAATGGGGAGAACAGAAATAGGGGGAGAACAGAGATAGGCGCATCATAAAGGGGGAGAACAGAGATGCTCAAGATAGGGGGAGATAAAGAAAAGAGATGATGAAAAAAGAGCCGAAAAATAAAAAGAACCAAAAGGACGAATCAAATGTAGGATTTACATTTAATTTCTAACGACTGACTTTTGATTTTGTTTGGAGTTTTGTTTTGCAGGATTTACATCACTTTAAGACTCCAAGTCCTAAGTCATAGAGTTTGTTTTAGGGCTGGTTCAAATGTATTTTTGTTTATTGGATCTTTCACGCAAAGAAAGTCAATGTTTTGGTGATGACATTGAGTTTCGATTTTTTGGTTTACGATGAGTGTCTTGAGCGTTTTATGTATTTTTGGATTTTGTCACGAAATTGCCAAAGGGGGAGATTGTTACGGCTTTTTGTGTTGGCATATTTCGTGAGTTGAGTCGAAGTCTTGAAGTGATCAAATTGTCAATCAGCAATTGAAGATTCAGAGAAGATTCAACCGGAGCTCAAGTTGACACTCAGTGTTTTGAGTCTTGAAGATTGAAGTTGAAGAATTGTGGATCATATACATCAATCTTAAGGAAAACGGATTCGGATTGATCAGGTACGTTTAACTAAATAATTTTGGTGATCCGAATACATTTGTGTAGTTTAGAAACACTTGGATAAGTTTTCTTTGCTTAAAAATAAAAAACTGGACAAATTGGATGTTCAGGATCCGGATCAGACCAATCCAGTCCGGACCCCGAACATAGTTTAGTTCATGCGCTGTTTCAGTCAGGATCGGATTCCTGTTTCAGTCCGGATCGGATTCATGTTTCAGTCCGGACCCCGAACTATTTTTTCAGGAAAATTGCTGAAAAAAGACGACAGTCCGGATCAGCCAAATCCAGTCCGGACCGTCGTGCGGGAAAAATTCTGTTAAGTCAGTTTTTGATGCTTATCTCTTTCCAAAGATTTCTAACCTATAAATAGACCCTAATTTCATCTTTTAGGGTATCCGGAAAAAGGGATCAATCCACATATAGAGAAGAAAGGAAAACACGATTAATTCATGTTTCTTCGTCTATTTCAATTTGATTCGAGGGTTTCCAAACTCCTAATTCTTGTAGAATCAAATTGATGAATACTTAGATGGTGTTTTCTGATCTATTCTTAATCTAAGTATTCGGCGGATTATCATCACCAAGAAAAACAACGATTTCCTAAATCGGCATCGTGGATTCGATGTGTTGAAGGCGTTTCGTGGATTCGAAACGTGTGCTCGTGGATTCGAGTGGCGTTCGTGGATTCGAACGTGTGTAGTGGACGTGCAGTTGGTGAGCGCAAGATCCGAAGAAGTTGAAGGAGGGGTTTGAGTCCGTGGAGTCGGTAATCACCTTGTTATTCTTCTATTCTTATTGGATTGTTATTGCGTGTTGGTCCCGTGGTTTTTCTCCTGGATTGGAGTTTCCACGTAAATCTCGGTGTACTATTTTTATTTTCCGCATTGGTTTTTATTTTGCACTGAGATTGAGTTTTTAAGTATTACACCTATTCACCCCCCTCTAGTTGTTTGATAGTACCTATTTAGATCCTTAGGGATCCAAAAACCAACAGAATCGGCTTATAACTTGAACCTCATGTAGTTCGGTTTGAGTCGAACTGGCTTGTAGTCCAGTTCGGCACAGTTGGACTTTCTCCTGTTGTGTTTAGGCTGAACTAGCTTCGATTTAAGTTAAATCCTTTGTTGCTCGGTTTAGGTCGAACCGGCTTGTAGTTCGGTTCGGCTTGGCTCGACCCCATTTCAGTTAAATTTCTTGCAATAGATTTTGTTCCCACTCGAGCAACCATTGTTTGTTTGCACCTATTTGCTTTGTTGGCCTCACTAATCCTCTACATTTAGCAAAATAAAGAATATTAATATATTAAATAACAATTATGATATTATTATTTAAAATTCTTCTATCTTAAATTTCGGGTTACTCCAGTAGTCTATTAGCCAATTCCAACGATCAGGATCGATGTCGCTAGGGCAATGAGCACGCCTTTGATTGTATGTCTTATACTTTTTGTAGTGAAATCTATGCAAATCATAACGCCAACTATTGGACTATAGCCTACATGAGCCACATACCTAGGGTTTCTAAGTCCATAATGACCTACAACCTAGGCTCTAATACCACTCTAATCTGTCATGCCCCGGGGTCGAAACTGCGACCCAGGCCCGCCAACAGATCCGCCGCCCATACGGGAAGCCCCGTATAGACGAAGAGTCTAACATGCAAAAGATAATACTACGGCTATACAGATATCAGAGCTGAAAAAATAAACTACTGAAATATAAAAATACAACTCCAAAAGTACAAGTCGGAACCTCACAACATGAGTCTCTCAGAAATAAAGCTCTCAACAACAACTATTTACAATGATCCAGCAGATTGTACTACAAAGCTCCAAAATGGGGTACAGCTATACTCCAAAGACGGGTAGGGAACTAGCTCGCGACTCCCTTACCTCGATCAGCTGGTGCAGCAACAGGAGTAGGAACAGGGGTAGATGCCTCTGGAAAATCTGTCATCAACAGAGGGTGTGAGAACTACACCGTCACGTAGTTCTCAGTGGGTACCGTCTCCAAGACCAACGGTCTGCCCACTAAGTTTACTAGAGGCATAAGATAACAGAAAAACTGTAATAATGTAAAGATAAGTTGGAAAGAAATCTACAGCTATCATGCCTCTATCTACAATGCTCGATGGGTGATATAGATGAAAATGATGCATCGACTCTAACCTAATATACTCAATCAACACAATCACAGTGACTACCACGTAGGGTCCAGTCAAACCTGCGCCCACCTACTGCTATTACATCCACGGAGGACTGGACTTACGTAGGGTGTCCCACACGGACTGCTTCGACAAGTCGCGATAATAAAGTAACAGGTCCAACTCCGGAGTGGCACTCGAGGGGCGTGACCTCAATATGGCTCATGTAGGCTATAGTCCAAATCCACGATCAATCAGATCGGAAATATAATAATAACTCAACACTAATAACATCTACCGGAGACACTCCACAGCTCGGAACCACCGTCAACCCAAACGGTTCCCAGAACAAACCACTCGACTCACAGACAAGAAGAAACCAACTGACACAACAAAAGTCCGAAAATCCCGAAAGGCCGGTACCTAGAACCCCAATCAAACAAAACATGTTCTGTTACGGCATTTTGGTGTTGGCATATTTCGTGAGTCAAGTCAGTGAGTTGAGTCGGAGTCTTAAAGGGATCAAATTGTCAATCAGCATTCAAAGACTTAGAGAAGATTCAACAAGAGCTCAAGTTGACACTCAGTGTCTTGAGTCTTGAAGATTGATGTTGAAGAATTGTGGATCAGTTACATCAATCTCAAGAAGAAAGTATTCAAAAGGATCAGGTATGGTTAACTAAATAATTTTGGTGATCCGAATTCTTTCTTATAGTGTAGAAACACTTGGATGAACTTTTATTGTCATAATAATCAAAAACTGGTGTTCGGACATGTTCAGGATCCGGATCAGAGCCAACGATCCGGATCCCGAAGGTTGTTGCTTCATACAAGACTTCGATCCGGATCCATGCAATTTCCGATCCGGATCCCGAATGTTAAGTTTTCTGATTTGTATGAACGATCCGGATCGGGCAATGCGATCCGGATCCCGAACCATGGTATTTCTGGAATCGTCATTCTCGTTACGACGATCCGGATCGCAGTAAATCCGATCCGGATCGCCGTCCTGAAAATTTCCAGATAAGGTATGTTTTTGATTCTTATCTCTTTCCAAAGGTTTCTAAACTATAAATAGACATTTAGGGTTTCTCAAAAACGGGGGAGCTACGGCCGATCAATTTCGAAAAACACTTGAGAGCAACCCTAGAGGCTAGGTTTTTATCGATCTTCTTTATAGCCTCTTTTAGGTCAATTCGATGGTTCTTTCAAGAACATATCTTTTGTCGAATTGATCTAATCTTTGCTTAGAGATTTCTTCTACGGTTCCTCAATGAGAATCTAAGCAAAGGATCACCATCGAAGTCAATATTCTTATCGACTGAGTTTGCGTCGTGGATTCGACGTGGCATCGTGGATTCGGTGTGCTAAAGGCGTTTCGTGGATTCGAAACGTGTGCTCGTGGATTCGAGTGGCGTTCGTGGATTCGAACGTGTGCAGTGGACGTGCAAAATCGGTGGAGCGCGAGGTCCAAGAAATTGAAGGAGGGGTTAAATCCGTGGAGACGGTAATCACCTTGTTATTCTTCTTTTCTTAGGGATTGTTATTGCGTGGATATCCAACCGGTCAGCGCAAGGTCCGAAGAAGCTGAAGGAGGGGTTTGAGTCCGTGGAGTCAGTAATCACCTTGTTATTCTTCTATTCTTAGTGGATTGTTATTGCGTGTTGGTCCCGTGGTTTTTCTCCTGGATTGGAGTTTCCACGTAAATCTTGGTGTGCTGATTTTATTTTCCGCATTGGTTTTTATTTTGCACTGAGATTGAGTTTTTAAGTATTACACCTATTCACCCCCCCTCTAGTTGTTTGATAGTACCTATTTAGATCCTTTGGGATTCATAACTCTACATGTTCCAAGCTCAACCTTTCGAAATTCTCGATCCCCGGGAAATCAGCTCTCTCAGTTAAAACATCGGGAGGGAACCAATTAGGTTCCAAAAGTTTCGGGAGACTAGCATCTACAACCCTATCAAACAAAACAGGTTCGAGGCACAGCCCCCGTAGCTTCCGTCCCAAAACAAGAAAACGACCCCTAGAACCCAGATCACTCAACCCTCTCGGGTGAGGAAGTTTGTAAGAAGAAATGACAGTTATTTTTGAAAACCATTATGATTTGTGAAACCCAATTTAATAAATTTTAGTTCTTTAAGAAAATCAGTTAAAAATAAATTTTACCTTTTCAAACCCCGAAGGGTTGATGCCTTCACCCTATCAAATAAGAACAGGTTCCGGCGACCATTTGAAATCCGAAAAGAAAAACATTTGTTTACTAAAATTATGTGTGTCCAAAAATAGTCCGGGTTCAAGGTCCTACTATCAACAGCTCAACACTATCACAAACACAATGCTAATGACACCGGTCGGAGAATACACGACAATCCGGGACCACCATTTACCCAACGGCTCCCAACACTAGCACAACACTAACCACAGCTACCAGACTCCACTCGGCCCCCAGGCACTTGTGTAACATGCATCCCACACTAACCCGACTACTCGGCCCACTATCCGGGCGAGGAAACACTATAAGTCCAGGAAAAAGAGATGCAAGAGGTGAAAACTAGAATATGAAAGAATCTATCCCGAGTGAGAGTTTTCTAGCAGCCTGGTTGAATAGATGCAATCATATGACAGGGTGCTAGTCAAAGTCCAATAATTCTATAAACATCAATAGTAGCACTTATTCTAGCATGCTAACATCTACAACACTAGAATTAGAAAGAAGTTCGCAGATTTGGAGAAAAATCCAACCCACCTCGGTTTGCCACCAATTGCTTGTAGACACTTGCAATTGGGCTCCCACAGAAACGTTCACTTTCAACAGAAAGTGCAACAGCGCCCGCCACTCCCGAGCGGTACACCCCGAAAAGTTCGGCGGTAAAATTGCGCGGCAACCGGCACCTCCAACAACGGTCCCAGACAGAACCAGGGCACAGAGTTCAAAGACAAAACACCAAAAGTAAAATCTAAGAACTGTGTCGAAAAACACAACAAAACACGAGGCGACGCCTACCTTAAACCGACGCGCTGACAAATGGGCGAACACATGATCGCCCGGGTCCATGGAACACCCCGTAAGCTCTCCACGTCGGAAACGGCACGCACCACGGCACAAACGGCGCGTCCCACGGCACAGACGGCGCGCTCCACGGCACTCTAAAAATCTCCCACGATTTCCCTCACGCTCCCACAATTTTTAGGCGGAGCAAAGAGGAGAAAGAAGGGAAATAGAGGGAAGTTTCGGGCCTTAAATAGCCCGAAAACGGGCTACGCACAATAGCCGGCCAACCGGGGGCTGCCAGCTTGCGCCCCCGCGTCAGCGCGCCCGCGACGTGCTCCCCCTTGCGTGGAGCGGGCGCCAACGGGGCCCCGCCACGTGGTGGTGCCCATGCTGCCCAGCGCCCCGCGTCAACGAGGGGCGCGCGCGTTAACGCGCTTCGGGCGGCGCGCCTAACGCGGGCTTGCCGCGTAGCGCCGCCCACCAGTGTCTCTGCTCCTGCCACGTCTCCTCGGTCTCCGCGCCCGGCCAACCGCAGTGCGACATGTGGCACGGCGCGGGTTCACGGTACCCGGTGCGCACGCGGTGGGCCGTGGACCGGCCCACTCGCAAATTCAGCCCGTAAGCCCGAATCCGCCCGAAAATAGTCAATTTCGACTGTTTCCGGACGCTAGGTCCGTTTTTTTGCATCCATTTGATGCACAACGCACTCAATACACCAAAAATAGGCGTTTCGCACCACCAACCACACCGTCAAGTCCCGCGAAAAATTCGGGACACCACTCTTTCAACTTGGAGTTGTCGAGTGGGTGATATTCTCATGTATGATTCAAAAAATTAACTTATTTATCTATTTAGCACTCTGTGTATGAAAACTGGTTGTGGATGATGTATGTATTTTGTGCGATGCCGAGTATATACAGGAGAGACTCTAGCTGTACGTTTGTGTAGAGAGATCTTGTATATGTTGCGGGTCTGGGCACGTATCGGGATGAAAGACTAAAAAAAAAAAAAAATATGGCCGTTTTCTGCTTTTAAATCACTCCCGATGTGTGACAATAATAATAGTCCCCTAGGGTTTAGTGGGTGGTTGGTAGAATAGTATAATCTAAGCAGTGAAAATGATCAAAGGTATATATCTAATGGTGAAAAATTTGGTAGCACCAAGTGCTTGGTGCTATCGATAGCATAGCAACCGGACTATATATATATATATATATATATATATATATATATATATATATATATATATATATATATAGAGAGAGAGAGAGAGAGAGAGAGAGAGAGAGAGAGAGAGAGTTCGGCTACTATGCTTGTACAGGCACCAAGCAATTGGTGCTCACAAGTTTTCTACCGTTAGATCTACCCATTTGACTAATTTTATCACTTAAATCATTCTATTCCACCAACCACTCACTTCACCCAAAGGGTCACTATCATCCTAACCACAAATCTTTTCATCCATGGGCTAAAATCAAGCTAGGATGCGAGTCTAAAATAATCACAGTGACAATCAGTCACAGGGCTCCAGCACTGTCTGAAAATAATTCAAGACTACTAGTTTTGACAGGTTACTTGCAAAGGTCGACACAGCTAGTACAGACATATCCAACACTCACAGTGACGACTAGTCCACTGCGCACATGTACGGTCCAAGATCTACCCAAGATCCAACACGAACTGTGGCATCACCCCTAGGATACCCACACTATGTCCAGAAATCAAACTCAAAGGCTAATGTAGAAAAATACACATATAGACCCAATCATGATATTCCCCTTTTTACAAGGTAGAGTATTTCTTCCGCTTTTTCAACAGTACGTTGTCTGCAGCCAACGTGCTTATCAAAAGAATGAAAAAATACCCATCGATCTGTCGCAAACAACTAGTTGGAGACAAAACTCCCACCGAAATCCAATAGAAGGTACCAACGTACCTCACGACACCAATCTCTATACCGATACTGATAACCAATATCAAATGCCACTGACACATCGTGGTCACGAGTGCCACTTTAGCTACTCACCGAAAATCTAGAACAATACTTTAGTGCTCACTAACACTTCGAATTTCACACAAATTGTTAACACATCTCTAGCGACACTAGTCGCAACTTACAATGTCGACAGGGGTGATCGCAACCCCTCTAGCAGTTCACAGGCAATTAGTGAGTCAAACGCAAGTCGAGTCCATTACGAACTTCCATCGAATCCTTAGGCTATCAACCCACTTTGTACATCAGGCTCTCAAGTTCTAGTGTACCACCATTACAACCTTACCAAGGCATAGCCACAATGACTACTATTGTTGTAAACACGTAGGAAAATCTGTAACGATCCACAAAATCCAATGCAAGAGGTGGAATTTGAATACAACACCAACCCAATCAGGGTTACTATCTGGCCCATAGGCCACTGAAACCGATCAGTACTACAACCATGTCAGCGGCAGCGAGCTCACTATTACCACCACCTCTGTCGGAATAATCGTGAATCCCAAGCTATATCACACCGATCAGGGATAGGACACTACTCTACCGACCATACCGAACTCGAGCTCCTAACCCCGCACTCTTGCGTAAATCACAAGTCATCATATGGCTCAATCCTAACTAATTCCTACGTACCTTAAACCTATTGCTCTTATACCATCTAATCTGTCACGCTCCGAGTTTAAAAATCAATCTAAAATATTTTTTTATCAGAGTTTAATACCTTCGAAAATCAAGGCGTGAACAGACCGCTACACACATAGAAAATTCTCTATACACACGGACAGAGTCTCCCCTATACGTGCTTGGCTAGACAAGTGCATAAACAATCAGATATGCGAATTTCTAAACAACTAAACAACATCCATCCACAAAACTTAAACGTAAACATAAACATAAACATAATCTCAAATTGGGATAACTAGAACATGATCACGACATCGAACAATAGAAATATATCTCTAAAATTATAGATATAAAACATAGATCAGCCTATAGCTGACACTAGGGACGACTCTATCGCGTATGCTCACATCAACGTCCTGACATCCCAGTACCTGACTGACCTAGAAAAATAGTCACTCAAAGGTGTGAGATACAACATAAATGTATCCCAGTGGGCACGATGGGCCGAGAAATGGCAAGTCGTACCTACCGGATACAGTAATCAGCGGATAACGAAATAGGCAGGCATAATCAAGCAATGACTGTTGTAGTAAATCAATACTGTAAACAAGAGGGTACAGGGATACAAGTAAATATCATGCTGAACTTAGATCAATAAACTAAAAGATAGAATAATATAAACATACATCAATCTCAGAAATAAAGTACCCAATCAGATGCCACTATCGGTCTCATAGAACCTCAGGCCAAATACCACTATCGGTCTCACAGAACCTCGGCCAAATGCCATATTACTCTCACAGAACCTCAGGCCAAATGCCATATTGGTCTCACAGAACCTCAGGCCAAAAGCGCTATCATAATCCATGCACACCTGTGTGACCATAGGCTCACGGGTCGATGTGACCGCTTTACCGGTAAAGAACACCGTTGCGGATAGCTAGTCGGCCGTGTACGTGATTGAAAACTGGCTCAGTGGTAATCATTATGCTAATGTTGAAGCTCGCAGTCAAAAGATCGGGTAATCGGCAAAAAGCCAAAAAATCCCTACTGGGATACTGATACCGAGATAAAATCATGCCATGTGCTGAAACTGGATCTCCTATACTAAACATTCAGTGAAGAATAGTATATAAAAGCTATAACTGAGCTAATGACCAAACAAGCATGGTATATGTCCAGATATATACAGCTATATGTACTAATACGGGAAATAGAAGCATAAAGAAAAAGCTCAACTGTAGGAATGTTGGAAATAGAAGCATAATGAAAAGCTCAACTGTAGGACCAAGGCTACCATCAAACACAGTGGTCCGACCAACTACGGTACCGGCCCATAGAGCCGAAATGATAAAGTCCGGACCGAAGCAAAACCCACCTCAATGCAGATGATCGAGGAATCAGCTAAAAGGCTCGTGTGCTGGCTGTTGAAAACTGGGGCCTGAATACAACCATGGGTCAATAAAAGACTCTCACACACCCAACGCACTAACTCACTGCATACAAATAAGCAAAACGAAAAACTACACTGAAGCCCCGGAATTCGCTGGAATTTTCGGTAATCCGCCGATAGACCAACTATGGTCCAATCTGTGCATAACAATATCCAAATCTCATGAAACTTCACGTGCTGCCCTGGAACACTTAACTTAAGACGTTCGGACACTAACATCTGACTCTGTGTAATTCGATGCACAAACAGTGCCATAATAACCGAAACTCACTTCCTGAAACTTCGATTTTGGCTCCGAAAATCACCAATGCTAAACCAAAATCACCGGAACTGCCAAGACAGTGTCGGGAACAGCCAGGGATATCTGGAACTCACAATTGGTCAACAAAATTCCTTGGTTTGCGCGATTAGCACCAAACAGTCGATAAATCGATAATCTTACTGATTTACAGTTTGTTAAGCAAATTTCGCTCAACGAAAGCCATTGGACCTCAAACGAAAGGTGCAGAGATCACATGCACACTGTCCACAGTAGCCCACCGGGCTACAATTACAATTAGACCCCTAGGGTTTAATTGTAATTGCATAATAGTATGTATTTTATCAGTATTTAAGCTACTATACTAATTCCAGAGACTTTTAAACTAAACCAAAAACACCAGTAGATGGGCCTCGATATTCTAAACACCGTGCTCACTGTTCGGGAGCAACTCGAGCCCCGATAATAGGAACACCACCCTACTCTGCTTCGGCACCTCGGCACGGTGGTTGGCCGGAGAAGACAACCCAAAGCCCTAAACAAGTGCAACAATGGTGATGGAGCAATCTAGCCACTTATGGCGACATGTAAGGGGTCAGGGAGAATGCTCTGGACATGAGGAAGCTCACCTGAGGGTTGGCTGGCGCCGTGGAGCGACGGCGGCAGCGGGCGGCGCAGCTTGGCTAAGTACAAAACACCCGGACCTAGGACTTCCTCTCTCGGCCTCTACACCAAACCAAAGGGCTTAAAACTTCTTGGGTAGTCTTCTGGGGACCAGCAGAGAGAGCTGATCAAGTTGGTTCACCCGCAAAAGCTCCAGAGGTGGTGCGCAAGAAATCCGACCATAATTAGAGTTCTAGCGGCCCTTACTCTCCCACCGGCAAACCAGAGGTCCGCATACCTCGGGACTACACCTGGGGAGTCCTCATGAGGTCAGAAGATAATTGATGAGGTCCAGGTTGCAAGAAAGCCCATGGAGAAGGAAGCCTTACCTCGCCGTATCCGAGGAAGAAGAAGAAAGGAAAGAGATGGCTTTCCGGCGGCGAGCGGCGGAGCCAGGCGCCCGCGTTCCTCGTAGAGGGTCCTCAGAGAACAAAGATGTCCTCAGATGTGGTATGGAGCAATCCCAAGTCTTATGGTTGCTTTCTTCTCAACCCAACTCGAGATCAAGGCAATACCATCCTCCTTCTCCTTTTCCGACGAGGGAAGGCGGCGGCCGGCAGCGTAACCATCGAGGAAGAGGCAGAGGAAGAAGAAGAATCTGGTGGAGGTGGCCGGGGTGGAAAGCATTCGGGCTAGGGTTCACAATAACAACCATAACATGTATATTCATATATCTTGTAACAATATGCCAAGTGACCCTCCTACACCTACTATTTAGACTTAGGTTCTTCACAAGTTGTGTAATTTACATCAAGGTCCCTCTCCCTGAAATTGCACATATTTTGATGCATAAAATATAGGGTTTTATTTGTAAATATGCTATTTTTCACTTTTTTTACGTTTTTCGAGATAATAGTGTCATCAAACGGAAAAACGGACACCACCATGATGTTCGGCTCGACGAAATCTATCAAATAGAGATTTTGATTTGTTGAGTTTAGGCTTCGATAAATTCTAAATCCATCTTATACAGTGAATTACACTGTTTGGCATGCTTTTTGATGACCTAGGCTCGTCAAATATAAATTTCAACTGCGCCATTGCGCTCAGAACAATGAGACTGTTCAAATCGATTATCCGGATCATCAGATTCGAATTCAGATCGATCAAATTAGCCGACTTCCGTCAGAAATTCGAAATTTCATATATATATATATATATATATATATATATATATATATATATATATATATATATATATATATATATATATATATATATATAGAGAGAGAGAGAGAGAGAGAGAGAGAGCTAGGCTGGAATACTATTAATAGTACCAAGTCATTGGTACTATTAAGTTTTTAACCGTTCAATCAAAAGATGTATGGTTGAGATGATAGTGGG
>CM055073.1:32392013-32399513 GCA_029204045.2 Tillandsia leiboldiana | reverse complement strand
ATTAAATTTTAAATTTTTAAATTTAGGGAAATTTTAAATTTTATAACTTTTTAAATTTGTAACTTTAATTTTTAATAAATTTATAAATTTATAAATTTAATAAAATTTAAAATTTCAAAATTTTTAACTTTAATTTTTAAAAAATTAAACGGTATTATTTACTAAAATATAAACTTTAATTTATACAAATATTAATTATTATTTAATTAATATTTTATATTAATTAATTAGATAAAATATTATTATTTTAAAATTATAATTACTCTTATTTTTTCACTATTCTCGTTTATTCTAAGAAATGAACCAAACACAATTTCAGCTATTTCTAAGAATAACAGTTTTACAAACCAAACACTATTTTTCTTTTATCCCTGACTATCCCGGAATAGCAAGCTATCTCAGAAATAAAAAAATTTATTCCCAAGCGCATAATCTCCAAACCAAATGGTTGACATGATAATATAATCTAAAGAGTAAAATTGATCAAAGGTATAGTTCTAACGGTGAAAAATTTGATAGCACGTGCTATCGATAGAATATAGCAGCCGGACTATATATATATATATATATATATATATATATATATATATATATATATATATATATGGAACTAGGCTGTTATGCTATTAATAGCACTAAATTATTAGTACTATTAAATTTTTAGCATTTGAATTAAGAGATGTGCGGTTGGGATGATACTGGCCTCCTCTAAGATTTAGTAAGTGGTTGGTTGAATAGTATGATCTAAGCATTGAAAATACTCAAAAAGATTAATTTAACAGTAGAAAATTTGGTACCACTAAATATTTGGTGTTATCAATAGCATAGTAGCCAGACTCTCTCTCTCTTGAAAAACGTAGAAGCCCAATTATATATATATATATATATATATATATATATATATATATATATAATAAATAGGATCAAAAATAGATTAAAATATATATATTTTTTTTTAATTCAGGAGCACCTCAGGACAGATATGGATCTTTCATTCTATATTTTATTTTCTTGATAGATTGATACGGATGGCGGTTGGCGGTTGGCGGTTGGTGGTGGAGGAATTCTGAGCTAATTAGTAAGGGGCAATTAGTTATATACCCCCAAAAAAAATTTAATTTTTTAATTTATTTTTTTATAAAAAATAATATTAAAAAATTGTTTTAGTGCTTTAAGTTATTTCAAATATATTTTTTAAATTAAATTTTGTTAGTAAACTATTAGTCACTGTCATTATTTTTGTAAAATTACTATTTTATCTTTTCAAATATATACTTTTTTATCGACACCAATTTTTTTTATTATTTGTAAGTTAGCAGCCAAAAAATATTTTAATTTCTTTTTAAAAAATATATATTTTTTATATTGTCACCTATTTTTTTTTTTATTTGTCCTCAAGTTAGAAACAAAATAAGTATTTTAATTTTTTTAATTTAGTAAAAATTTAATTCGAATTTAATCCGATATAATTTAATGGATACTAACATAATGATTATTTTTGAATAATTGAGAAATATACGAAGGGTATATTTAAAATAAAAAAAAGTAATATTAATTAATAAGATATTTAGAGGTATATTTAGATATTATCCCACTTAGTAATGTTAAATTACACACACGTTAAACCCAAGGAGCCCACTATCATCTCAACCACATATCTTTTAATCCAAAATTAAAAATTTAATAGCACCAATGACTTTGTACCATTAATAGTATTCCAGTCTAGCTCTATCTATAGAGGTCGGTTATGTCACGCCCCGGAACCCGGGCTCGCCAACAGATCCGCCGTGCACATGGGATTTCCCGAGTACACGAAGCGCTGGTAACCTGCTCCGATATAATATAAACAATAAAAGAGCATAATACAGAGCTGAAGTGGAAGAACCACATAGTATCTCAGACTGGAACTACTAATGAAGCTGTAATATGTACAATAATCTCCCAGCTCACCAAAATAGTACATCCAGCTGGCGAAAGCCAGACCTAGAATAAAAGAAGAATACCACAGTCTGAGTAAAGGGTGCAGCATCTATCTAACAGCTCTCAGTCTCCCAGGAGATCTATCTATTCAGCGATCCCCTTACCTCGATCAGCTGCCGATGGCCTAGCAGCTCCCGCAGACGACTCTGCAAAAATAAAGGAGAAGAAAGAAACAGAAAAGAATAATGGGGGTGAGAACTACCAGATAAACTAGTAGCCTCCCCTAGTGGGCAAAAACCTCAACTCTGACGCACCCACTAGGACTACTAGAGGCCAGAAAGGAATAAGTGGTAAAGCTGTAAACAGAACTGCTGAATAAAGGGAAACCACCACTAGTATGCCTCTAAATGTCATGTAGCATGAAATGACTGTATGCAACAATACCAAACATGCCTGCCTGAAATAACTCAGTCTTGTGTCACTGGTACTGCCTGCTGTGCCTTGCCAAATCGGGTATGCTGGCCAATGCATAACACCGATGGGGATAGTGTTTGCCAAATCGGGTATGCTGGCCAACGCATGACACCGATAGGGAATAGTGTTTGCCAAATTGGGTATGCTGGTCAACGCATAACACCGATAGGGGATAGGAGTCTCAAGGACTCAAAGTCTGTCTGTAACACACTCCGGAGTGGCACTCGAGGGGAGCGACCCACACGAGTAAATATCTCAGTAATAAGTATCAGAAGTGCCATAAAACAGCAGGACTGGATCATGACTATGATCAAAGTGGGAAAAACTATCCACTAAAGAAAACCCCGATCTGATGCCATAGTACTTAACAAGTGGGAAAACTATCCACTAAAGAAAACCCCGATCTGATGCCATAGTACTTAACAAGTGGGAAAAACCACCCACTAGGATAACCCGATCCTCAGCTGGTGCAAACTAGACCAGACTCATCCCTAATCTGATGCAAGGATAAATATCTGATCGACCGCCTACTGTCCGCGGTCACCGCAACACCCCACAAGTTTATAATCTAACATAACCTTGGCTATACTATTCCAAACCCCTGCTCATACTCGAGCGACAAGCAACTGAAAGCAAAAGAGAGTAATAAAACATGTCAAGTCTTAATATGATAGTGTAGTAATAAATAGTGGCCCTACCTGATGTCCGGGCATGCATGCAACTGTCTTTATTTTAAAAGTTGTAAAATAGTGTCAAAGATTTAAAAAGATTGATTTACTGAATAAAAGGTCATTTGCATGCGAGATTATAGCCTTTGTCTCAATCACAGTGTCCCAATATAAGTCATCATATCATCTGTGGGGTTATATTAATTTTTAGGAGAGTTCGTCCCAGCGGTTCTCATCAATTGTCCTGTTAGTAGTCCTGTTAGTAGTCCTGTTAGTAGTCCCAATAGTACTCATCAATTTAGTTTGTCCCAATTTTTCTCATCAATTGTCATATTAGTTTGTCCCAATTGTTCTCATCAATTGTCATATTAGTTTGTCCCAATTGTTCTCATCAATTGTCATATTAAATTTTAGGGGAGTTCCAGTAATCCCAGTGAGCTTGTCAAAAATGAGGTAAGCAACAACCGCCCACCTCGAACAGCTCAAATCACACCCAGATAGTCTCCTGGCTGTCCACAGTCCCCTAGAACTGCTGTCTGCCGAGAACGGTGCCCTACAGCAACACACATTGCACAGGGTGTAACTATATTATTCATAAAAATACAGCTTTTGCTATTTTTCAAATAGCACGAAAAGAGAGGAGTTTTTCACCTCTGTATAGTGCTCAGAAAAATCCAGAAAAATTACGGTTGCGTTCCTCGCGAAGAGTAGATCAAAATCGACTCTTTGAACGCCTCGATCTGATGCTCTACGCCAAGATAAAAATCGGAGAAGTTGACACTGTCCAGAAATTTCCACAGCAAAAAGGGGGGTCAAAGAGACCTCGGGAAACGTGCCAAAAGTACGAAATGGAGCAAAGTGATCAACACGGAAATCGAAGCCTTACCTCTTAGGAACGCGCTGTCGCAAAAATCGTCCAAAATTCCTCCCGGTTAGCCCACAGGGAATTTTCGACGGAACTGCGACGGGAAATGGGCCGACAAAGAAAACCGTCGCAGTGCGCCGCGTCGCAGATAACTCACTAACTGTAACTCCAAAAATTCTGAGATTTGGAGGAGAGAGAGAAGAGAGAGAGAGGAAGAAATTTCGTAGAGGGCACTTTCTCTGGTTCTCTCTCTAAGGGCTCGAAAACCGAGGTGCAAAGAGAGGGGGGTGGGGGGGCCCTATTTATAATGGGCTGAGGCTCCACACAGGATCGGATCCGAACAGGAAACACCCGAAACGGGCCAACCAAAACGTGCCACGTGTCCACAAAACAGGGAACAGCCTGTGCAAGGGCCACTCAGAGGACGCCACGTGTCCACGTGGAGCACGGCCCGGTCCCCGCGCCGGGTCTTCCGGAAGATGTCGGCCAATCCGGGTGTGCCACGTGTCACCCTCCCACGCGCTTCTAGAAGCCGGCGAACACAATGGGGGAAGCGCCACGTGGAAAGGGGGTATTCTGTGCTCCCATGTGCACGCCAGGACCCTGGACCCGAGCACCAGGGCCCGCGCCTCCGTGACGCTCTGCCCGGGTGCCGGCCGCTAGCCCGCTGCCCGCCGCCAGTGCGCCGCCGCGCCCGCCGCCCAGCTCGCCGCTGCGCCGCCGTGCGGCCGGAAACAGTAATTCCGGCCGGCGGTTACTGTTCCGGTGAACAGTAACCAAGTGCCGAAAAAATAAGCAAATATACAGCATTTCGATCGTTTTCCGCGCGCTGAAGTTCAAATCCGACGTCCATTTGCCAAATTCCCATCCGAATTTTGCCGAAAGCTCCCGGAAAAATTCCATTTGCTCCGATTTTTCGCGTAGAGTCTATATTAAATATCCATTTCGATTCTACAAGCTCTGCTTCACGCGGATAAGCTCCTACAGTCACTGTTTAATGTTGCACAGTTCCTGCGGAGTCCCGGATCATCACATTCTCCCCCACTAAAAAGAGTTTCGTCCTCGAAACGAGACTAAACAATAATCCTCAGTCCGATGTCTCGAATAAGTAGGGGTGAGCATCCCTCATCTCCGACTCGAGCTCCCATGTAGCCTCGCGCTCGTCATGATTGCCCCATTGGATCTTCACATAGGGAATGGCCCGATTGCGCAATTCTTTCACCTCTCGATCCAGAACTCGCAGTGGGCGCTCTTCATACCTCAAATCCTCGCTGATCTCAAGCGATGTGAAGTCGATGACGTGCGATGGGTCGAAGATATACTTCCTCAAAGTAGAAACATGAAATACATCATGGACACCAGTAAGCCTTGGAGGAAGTGCGAGTCGGTAGGCAACTGGCCCGATACGCCCCAATACCTCAAAGGGTCCAATATATCGGGGGCTAAGTTTTCCACGAATGCCGAATCTCCTGATTCCTTTGGACGGCGAGACTTTCAGGAATACATGATCTCCAACTTGAAATTCTAAGTCTCGTCGCCGAACATCGGCATAGCTCCTCTGTCGGCTTTGGGCGGTCTGAAGATGCTTTCGAATCACCCGGACCTTCTCTTCTGCCTCTATCAAGACATCTGGTCCCAAGGGTCCGCCTCTCGCCTACGTCACTCCAATAAAGTGGTGATCGACACTTGCGTCCATAACATGCTTCAAACGGAGCCATCTGAATGCTCGCTTGAAAGCTATTGTTGTACGCGAATTCAGCCAAAGGATAGATGCCGAATCCACCCTCCGCCGAAATCCAGGACGCAAGCCTCAACATGTCCTCCAGGATTTGTATCGTCCGCTCTGATTGCCCATCAGTCTGCGTAATGAAAAGCTGTACGACCCTGAGTTCAGTCCCCAAGGCGTTTGCAAACTCTTCCAGAAATGCGAAACAAACCTCGGGTCTCTATCTGATACTATGGAGGCTGTACTCCATGTAATCTTACTATCTCATCTAGATGTAACTGGGCTAGTCGCTCAAGTGGCCCACGTAGTCTGCATGGGCAGAAAGTGCGCCGACTTGGTAAGTCGATCTACAACTACCCAGATAGCGTCCTGCTCCTCCTCCGTGCCTTTGGCAATCCGACCACGAAATCCATCGTAATGTGGTCCCATTTCCACTCGGGAATTGGGAGACCTTTGTAACTTGCCAGCTGGCACTCGATGCTCAGCTTTTCACCTGCTGGACAAGTTAAACACTGAGCCACAAATCTCCCAATATCCCTCTTCATGCCTTTCCACCAGAAGTGTCCTTGAGGTCTTTATACATCTTAGTCCCACCCAGGATGTAGGGTATAAGGTGATAATGGGCCTCTCGCAATATCTGCTCTCTAATCTCCACATCTATTGGCACACATGCTCGTTTCTGTACCTCAGTATTCCCGAGGCATCTACCGAAAAGTCCCCAGACTGATCACTCGGAATATGATCTCTAATCCTGGCCAAGTGGGGGTCCTCACTCTGTTTCTCTTGATCCCTGTCCAGCAGAGTGGGGCTGCACGACTAAAGATGTCAGTCTAGCAGAGACCCCAGGGGACACAACCTCTATGTCGAGCCGTCTCATCTCCTCTAATAGCGGCGCCTGGTCTGTGATCATCATAGACAAACTTTGCACCGCTCTCCTACTCAAGGCGTCAGCGACCACATTAGCCTTGCCTGGGTGGTAGAGAATATCTACATCATAATCCTTTAATAGCTCTAACCACCTAACGTTGCCTCAAATTCAGCTCCTTTTGCCGTGAACAGTACTTTAGGCTCTTGTGGTCGTGTCGATTTCACAATGTTCCCCATACAGATAATGGCGCCAGAGCTTTTAGCGCAAACACTACAGCTGCAAGCTCCAAGTCTGGGTAGGGTAATTTTTCTCATAATCCTTGAGTTGCTTGATGCATAAGCAATTACCCTCCCTCCTGCATCAGCACACACCAAGTCCGCTGTGTGATGCGTCACTATAGATCACATATCCTTTTCCCTAACAGGAAGGGAAAGGATAGGAGCGGTCATCAGTCTATTTTTCAGCTCCTCAAAGCTCTTTTGACAGACCTCACTCCAGATAACTCACTCCCGTACGCGTCAAGCGAGTGAGGGGGTGTGGAGAGTTTCGCAAAGCCTCCACAAACCGACGGTAATACCCAGCTAAACCATAAAGGCTACGTACCTCAGAAACCGTCGTCGGTCGGGGCCAATCACGGACTGCCTCAATCTTCGCTGGGGTCCACCGCCACACACCTGCAGCGGAAATCACATGGCCCCAGAAGACTACCTCCCGAAGCAAAACTCGCACTTTGCCAGGCTTGGCATACAACTTCTTCTCTTGCAGAAGTTGCAGCACGATCCTAGTGCTCCGTCCCTAGCAAGACAATATCACTCAATCGGGAGTAAATCACAGGTATATCATCACTTGAATACTACTACCAACTCGATCCAAGTTAGTCGGACACGATCCGTTTCATTAAATCCATGAATGCGGCAGGGGCATGTAGTTGCCAAAGGCATAACTGTAAATCTCATCATGCCCGTACCGTGATCTAAAG
>CM055073.1:32242123-32391913 GCA_029204045.2 Tillandsia leiboldiana | reverse complement strand
CCCAAAATAGTACATCCAGCTGGCGAAAGCCAGACCTAGAATAAAAGAAGAATACCACAGTCTGAGTAAAGGGTGCAGCATCTATCTAACAGCTCTCAGTCTCCCAGGAGATCTATCTATTCAGCGATCCCCTTACCTCGATCAGCTGCCGATGGCCTAGCAGCTCCCGCAGACGACTCTGCAAAAATAAGGAGAAGAAAGAAACAGAAAAGAATAATGGGGGTGAGAACTACCAGATAAACTAGTAGCCTCCCCTAGTGGGCAAAAACCTCAACTCTGACGCACCCACTAGGACTACTAGAGGCCAGAAAGGAATAAGTGGTAAAGCTGTAAACAGAACTGCTGAATAAAGGGAAACCACCACTAGTATGCCTCTAAATGTCATGTAGCATGAAATGACTGTATGCAACAATACCAAACATGCCTGCCTGAAATAACTCAGTCTTGTGTCACTGGTACTGCCTGCTGTGCCTTGCCAAATCGGGTATGCTGGCCAATGCATAACACCGATGGGGATAGTGTTTGCCAAATCGGGTATGCTGGCCAACGCATGACACCGATAGGGAATAGTGTTTGCCAAATTGGGTATGCTGGTCAACGCATAACACCGATAGGGGATAGGAGTCTCAAGGACTCAAAGTCTGTCTGTAACACACTCCGGAGTGGCACTCGAGGGGAGCGACCCACACGAGTAAATATCTCAGTAATAAGTATCAGAAGTGCCATAAAACAGCAGGACTGGATCATGACTATGATCAAAGTGGGAAAAACTATCCACTAAAGAAAACCCCGATCTGATGCCATAGTACTTAACAAGTGGGAAAACTATCCACTAAAGAAAACCCCGATCTGATGCCATAGTACTTAACAAGTGGGAAAACCACCCACTAGGATAACCCGATCCTCAGCTGGTGCAAACTAGACCAGACTCATCCCTAATCTGATGCAAGGATAAATATCTGATCGACCGCCTACTGTCCGCGGTCACCGCAACACCCCACAAGTTTATAATCTAACATAACCTTGGCTATACTATTCCAAACCCCTGCTCATACTCGAGCGACAAGCAACTGAAAGCAAAAGAGAGTAATAAAACATGTCAAGTCTTAATATGATAGTGTAGTAATAAATAGTGGCCCTACCTGATGTCCGGGCATGCATGCAACTGTCTTTATTTTAAAAGTTGTAAAATAGTGTCAAAGATTTAAAAAGATTGATTTACTGAATAAAAGTCATTTGCATGCGAGATTATAGCCTTTGTCTCAATCACAGTGTCCCAATATAAGTCATCATATCATCTGTGGGGTTATATTAATTTTTAGGAGAGTTCGTCCCAGCGGTTCTCATCAATTGTCCTGTTAGTAGTCCTGTTAGTAGTCCTGTTAGTAGTCCCAATAGTACTCATCAATTTAGTTTGTCCCAATTTTTCTCATCAATTGTCATATTAGTTTGTCCCAATTGTTCTCATCAATTGTCATATTAGTTTGTCCCAATTGTTCTCATCAATTGTCATATTAAATTTTAGGGGAGTTCCAGTAATCCCAGTGAGCTTGTCAAAAATGAGGTAAGCAACAACCGCCCACCTCGAACAGCTCAAATCACACCCAGATAGTCTCCTGGCTGTCCACAGTCCCCTAGAACTGCTGTCTGCCGAGAACGGTGCCCTACAGCAACACACATTGCACAGGGTGTAACTATATTATTCATAAAATACAGCTTTTGCTATTTTTCAAATAGCACGAAAAGAGAGGAGTTTTTCACCTCTGTATAGTGCTCAGAAAAATCCAGAAAAATTACGGTTGCGTTCCTCGCGAAGAGTAGATCAAAATCGACTCTTTGAACGCCTCGATCTGATGCTCCTACGCCAAGATAAAAATCGGAGAAGTTGACACTGTCCAGAAATTTCCACAGCAAAAGGGGGGTCAAAGAGACCTCGGGAAACGTGCCAAAAGTACGAAATGGAGCAAAGTGATCAACACGGAAATCGAAGCCTTACCTCTTAGGAACGCGCTGTCGCAAAAATCGTCCAAAAATTCCTCCCGGTTAGCCCACAGGGAATTTTCGACGGAACTGCGACGGGAAATGGGCCGACAAAGAAAACCGTCGCAGTGCGCCGCGTCGCAGATAACTCACTAACTGTAACTCCAAAAATTCTGAGATTTGGAGGAGAGAGAGAAGAGAGAGAGAGGAAGAAATTTCGTAGAGGGCACTTTCTCTGGTTCTCTCTCTAAGGGCTCGAAAACCGAGGTGCAAAGAGAGGGGGGTGGGGGGCCCTATTTATAATGGGCTGAGGCTCCACACAGGATCGGATCCGAACAGGAAACACCGAAACGGGCCAACCAAAACGTGCCACGTGTCCACAAAACAGGGAACAGCCTGTGCAAGGGCCACTCAGAGGACGCCACGTGTCCACGTGGAGCACGGGCCCGGTCCCCGCGCCGGGTCTTCCGGAAGATGTCGGCCAATCCGGGTGTGCCACGTGTCACCCTCCCACGCGCTTCTAGAAGCCGGCGAACCAATGGGGAAGCGCCACGTGGAAAGGGGGTATTCGGTGCTCCCGGTGCACGCCAGGCCCATGGACCGCGCACCAGGGCCGCGCGCCTCCGCGCTCTGCCGCTGTGCCGCCGCTGCGCCGCTGCCCGCCGCCGTGCGCCGCCGCCCGCCGCCGCTCGCCGCTCGCCGCCGGCGGCCGGAACAGTAATTCCGGCCGGCGGTTACTGTTCCGGTGAACAGTACCAAGTGCCGAAAAAATAAAGCAAATATACCATTTCGATCGTTTTCGCGCGCTGAGTCCAAATCCGACGTCCATTTTGCCAAATTCCCATCCGAAATTTTGCCGAAAGCTCCCGGAAAATTCCATTTGCTCCGATTTTCGCGTAGAGTCTATATTAAATATCCAATTTCGATTCTACAAGCTCTGCTTCACCGGATAAGCTCCCTACAGTCACTGTTTAATGTTGCACAGTTCCTGCGGGAGTCCGGATCATCACATTCTCCCCCACTAAAAAGAGTTTCGTCCTCGAAACGAGACTAAACAATAATCCTCAGTCCGATGTCTCGAATAAGTAGGGGTGAGCATCCCTCATCTCCGACTCGAGCTCCCATGTAGCCTCGCGCTCGTCATGATTGCCCCATTGGATCTTCACATAGGGAATGGCCCGATTGCGCAATTCTTTCACCTCTCGATCCAGAACTCGCAGTGGGCGCTCTTCATACCTCAAATCCTCGCTGATCTCAAGCGATGTGAAGTCGATGACGTGCGATGGGTCGAAGATATACTTCCTCAAAGTAGAAACATGAAATACATCATGGACACCAGTAAGCCTTGGAGGAAGTGCGAGTCGGTAGGCAACTGGCCCGATACGCCCCAATACCTCAAAGGGTCCAATATATCGGGGGCTAAGTTTTCCACGAATGCCGAATCTCCTGATTCCTTTGGACGGCGAGACTTTCAGGAATACATGATCTCCAACTTGAAATTCTAAGTCTCGTCGCCGAACATCGGCATAGCTCCTCTGTCGGCTTTGGGCGGTCTGAAGATGCTTTCGAATCACCCGGACCTTCTCTTCTGCCTCTATCAAGACATCTGGTCCCAAGGTCCGCCTCTCGCCTACGTCACTCCAATAAAGTGGTGATCGACACTTGCGTCCATACAATGCTTCAAACGGAGCCATCTGAATGCTCGCTTGAAAGCTATTGTTGTACGCGAATTCAGCCAAAGATAGATGCCGAATCCACCCTCCGCCGAAATCCAGGACGCAAGCCCTCAACATGTCCTCCAGGATTTGTATCGTCCGCTCTGATTGCCCATCAGTCTGCGGATGAAAAGCTGTACTGAACCTGAGTTCAGTCCCCAAGGCTGTTTGCAAACTCTTCCAGAAATGCGAAACAAACCTCGGGTCTCTATCTGATACTATGGAGGCTGGTACTCCATGTAATCTTACTATCTCATCTAGATATAACTGGGCTAGTCGCTCAAGTGGCCACGTAGTCTGCATGGGCAGAAAGTGCGCCGACTTGGTAAGTCGATCTACAACTACCCAGATAGCGTCTGCTCCTCCCTGTGCCTTTGGCAATCCGACCACGAAATCCATCGTAATGTGGTCCCATTTCCACTCGGGAATTGGGAGACTTTGTAACTTGCCAGCTGGCACTCGATGCTCAGCTTTCACCTGCTGACAAGTTAAACACTGAGCCACAAATCTCCCAATATCCCTCTTCATGCCTTTCCACCAGAAGTGTGCCTTGAGGTCTTTATACATCTTAGTCCCACCAGGATGTAGGGTATAAGGTGTATAATGGGCCTCTCGCAATATCTGCTCTCTAATCTCCACATCTATTGGCACACATGCTCGGTTTCTGTACCTCAGTATTCCCGAGGCATCTACCGAAAAGTCCCCAGACTGATCACTCGGAATATGATCTCTAATCCTGGCCAAGTGGGGGTCCTCACTCTGTTTCTCTTTGATCCTGTCCAGCAGAGTGGGCTGCACGACTAAAGATGTCAGTCTAGCAGAGACCCCAGGGGACACAACCTCTATGTCGAGCCGTCTCATCTCCTCTAATAGCGGCGCCTGGTCTGTGATCATCATAGACAAACTTTGCACCGCTCTCCTACTCAAGGCGTCAGCGACCACATTAGCCTTGCCTGGGTGGTAGAGAATATCTACATCATAATCCTTTAATAGCTCTAACCACCTACGTTGCCTCAAATTCAGCTCCTTTTGCGTGAACAGGTACTTTAGGCTCTTGTGGTCGGTGTAGATTTCACAATGTTCCCCATACAGATAATGGCGCCAGAGCTTTAGCGCAAACACTACAGCTGCAAGCTCCAAGTCATGGGTAGGGTAATTTTTCTCATAATCCTTGAGTTGCCTTGATGCATAAGCAATTACCCTCCCTTCCTGCATCAGCACACAACCAAGTCCGCTGTGTGATGCGTCACTATAGATCACATATCCTTTTCCCATAACAGGAAGGGAAAGGATAGGAGCGGTCATCAGTCTATTTTTCAGCTCCTCAAAGCTCTTTTGACAGACCTCACTCCAGATAAACTTCACTCCCTTACGCGTCAAGCGAGTGAGGGGTGTGGAGAGTTTCGCAAAGCCTTCCACAAACCGACGGTAATACCCAGCTAAACCCATAAAGCTACGTACCTCAGAAACCGTCGTCGGTCGGGGCCAATCACGGACTGCCTCAATCTTCGCTGGGTCCACCGCCACACCTGCAGCGGAAATCACATGGCCCAAGAAGACTACCTCCCGAAGCCAAAACTCGCACTTTGCCAGCTTGGCATACAACTTCTTCTCTTGCAGAAGTTGCAGCACGATCCTTAAGTGCTCCTCATGCTCAATATCACTTCGGGAGTAAATCAAGATATCATCAATGAATACTACTACGAATCGATCCAAGTATAGTCGGAAGATCCGGTTCATTAAATCCATGAATGCGGCAGGGGCATTAGTTAGCCCAAAAGGCATAACTGTAAATTCATAATGCCCGTACCGTGATCTAAATGCCGTTTTCGGAATATCCTCGGCCTTCACCTTCAACTGGTGGTAACCAGACTGCAAATCTATCTTAGAGAAGACACAAGACCCTTGCAGCTGATCAAAAAGATCATCGATGCGCGGCAAAGGGTACTTGTTCTTGATGGTCACTTTATTTAATTCTCTATAGTCCACACATAATCGAAGTGACCCATCCTTCTTTTTCACGAATAGCACCGGCGCTCCCCAAGGCGACACACTCGGCCTAATAAAGCCCTTATCCATTAAATCCTGAAGTTGCGCCTTAAGCTCTCGCAACTCAGCCGGTGCCATCCGGTAAGGAGCCTTTGAGATTGGCGCAGTTCCCGGAACTACGTCAATCACAAACTCAATCTCCCTATCTGGCGGCATGCGAGTCAGCTCAGGTGGGAAAACATCCGGGAACTCGCGGGCAATAGGGATATCCCCGAGTTCCGGTGCCGCCGTAGGCCCCTCAACAACACTAGCCAAAAAGGCTACACATCCTCGATGGATCATCTGCCTTGCTCGGGAAGTCGAAACCATAGAGGCAAAGAAAGCACTCTGACATCCCCGGTATACCATCATCTCCTGGCCTGGTTCTCTAAAAGTGACCGTCCTTGCGGCACAGTCAATAGTTGCGAAATACCGAGCCAGCCAGTCCATCCCGAGGACCACATCGAAGTCCATCAATTTTCTCAGGACCAACAGGTCAGCTGGCATAATCCAGGACTCGATTTGCATCGGGCAGGACCAACAACACTCCTCCACGTGCAAGGTGTGATCGGGAATCTGAACCTCTCGTGCACGTGGCAAAAGTCCTACCTCTATCCCATGTAATGATGCAAATGATTTACTAATAAAAGAATGCGATGCTCCAGTATCAAATAATGTACGAGTCCTAATGCCAGAAAGTAAGGTGATACCTGCCACCACGTGATCTGCTGCCGAAGAGTCCTCTATCTGTGCAGCATACACTCGCCCACTCTGAGCTGGAGGGCGATACTCCGTGGGATGGGAAGAAGATGGCCAGCTTGCTGGAGCATATGGCCGCTGAGCCGTCGACCGTTGCTGAGACGAAGAAGGAGCAGATGCTGAAGAAGGAGCCGTCGATGGTGCATATGGGCAGGCAGCTCGGAGGTGGCCAGACTGTCCACACCGATAACAACGGCCAAATCTCAGATCACAAGCATCAGAGTTATGCTGTCCCTGGCAGAAAATGCACCTAACCGTAGCCTGGGGCTGCCTCGCCTGCTGCCTCTGTCGCGGAGGCCCTTGCTGCCGCGACTGCGATCTCTGCGAATGCTGTTGCTGCTGATGCTGCGGTGGCCTCTGGGATCCCCCAGGCCCTCGCCGCTCAGAGCGCCCACGGCCGGAAAACTGAGGCCGTGGCGGTCGTGGCGGCCTCCAAGAACTGGCCTGTCCCCCGTCGTCCTGCGCTGGTCGCTTCCTGTCTGCGCCTTGAGCGACCAGGCCCCCACGTCTGGCGACGACGTGGTCTCCCCTCTCAACCCACTGGGCATGCTCTGCTGCCTCCTCCAAGGTCTGTAGTCTCTGAGCATGCACCAGAGTATAGATTTCAGGGCGCAGGCCCGACTCAAAGAGCTCCACCTGGTGCGGTCCATCCCTGGCGACATAGGGTACGCAGTTGAGTAACCGCGTGAACTCCTGAAAATAGTCTAATGCCGTCCGGTCGCCTTGCTGAAGATTCTTCAAATCATCTTCCAGCTTTTTCTTCATACTCGTGGAAAAGTACGTATCCAGAATCATCTTCTTGAACTCAGACCAGGGTAGCTGTCGAGTGATTTGAAATTCCAGTGGCTCCACCCGACGCCACCATGCATCAGCATCCCCGTCTAAACAGTGTACAGCCATATGTACCCTGTACTTCTGGTCAATGAAGAAGTCCCGGAATAACTTCTCCATTGACGAAAGCCAAGTCCCAATCTCCCAAGGCTTAATATTCCGCCCTGAAAATCTGGGCGGTCCCCGCTTACAGAACTGAGTAAGTTTGTCAGCAATCTCCTGCTCCTCCGCAGGAGTCAATGGCCGGATTGTCCCCTGAGCAACAGGGGATGCCGAGGTCACCGGTCCAACTGGGGAAGCCACAGCAGGGGAGGGTGGTACGGGAGAACTCTCCGGGGGTGCAACAACAGGCTGCGCCCTCTGTTCTAACATCTGCGTCAGCCGACCCATGGCCTCCTCCTGACGCCGCACGGCCTCTGACATCTGGGCCATCTGAGCCTGCAGCTCCTGCACCTCACTCTGCTGGCCCTGCTCGGACTCTTCCGGCTCGGGCTCAGGGGAAGAAGGCTGCGAACGCGTCAACATTCTACGTTGCGGAGGCATCCTACCACAAGAAACCACCCTTAGTATCCAAACCCCACACGACCCATTCTAGCGAAAGTCAAAGACATTCTCCTATTTCTGTGACTTTATGTTGTCTGCAGCCAACATAACAGTCTACCAGAAGTAGGCTATGTCGACCCCTCTTCCTTTATTGGAAGAGTTAAATAAGTAACACAACGACTTCCGCAAAATTGCCACGTCTCTCGCACCCTATCATCCTAGGGTATGTCAAAAGCCTAGGGTTTCCTAAGTCCCAACTGACCTATCCCTAAGCTCTGATACCAACTTAATCTGTCACGCCCCGGAACCCGGGCTCGCCAACAGATCCGCCGTGCACATGGGATTTCCCGAGTACACGAAGCGCTGGTAACCTGCTCCGATATAATATAAACAATAAAAGAGCATAATACAGAGCTGAAGTGGAAGAACCACATAGTATCTCAGACTGGAACTACTAATGAAGCTGTAATATGTACAATAATCTCCCAGCTCACCAAAATAGTACATCCAGCTGGCGAAAGCCAGACCTAGAATAAAAGAAGAATACCACAGTCTGAGTAAAGGGTGCAGCATCTATCTAACAGCTCTCAGTCTCCCAGGAGATCTATCTATTCAGCGATCCCCTTACCTCGATCAGCTGCCGATGGCCTAGCAGCTCCCGCAGACGACTCTGCAAAAATAAAGGAGAAGAAAGAAACAGAAAAGAATAATGGGGGTGAGAACTACCAGATAAACTAGTAGCCTCCCCTAGTGGGCAAAAACCTCAACTCTGACGCACCCACTAGGACTACTAGAGGCCAGAAAGGAATAAGTGGTAAAGCTGTAAACAGAACTGCTGAATAAAGGGAAACCACCACTAGTATGCCTCTAAATGTCATGTAGCATGAAATGACTGTATGCAACAATACCAAACATGCCTGCCTGAAATAACTCAGTCTTGTGTCACTGGTACTGCCTGCTGTGCCTTGCCAAATCGGGTATGCTGGCCAATGCATAACACCGATGGGGATAGTGTTTGCCAAATCGGGTATGCTGGCCAACGCATGACACCGATAGGGAATAGTGTTTGCCAAATTGGGTATGCTGGTCAACGCATAACACCGATAGGGGATAGGAGTCTCAAGGACTCAAAGTCTGTCTGTAACACACTCCGGAGTGGCACTCGAGGGGAGCGACCCACACGAGTAAATATCTCAGTAATAAGTATCAGAAGTGCCATAAAACAGCAGGACTGGATCATGACTATGATCAAAGTGGGAAAAACTATCCACTAAAGAAAACCCCGATCTGATGCCATAGTACTTAACAAGTGGGAAAACTATCCACTAAAGAAAACCCCGATCTGATGCCATAGTACTTAACAAGTGGGAAAACCACCCACTAGGATAACCCGATCCTCAGCTGGTGCAAACTAGACCAGACTCATCCCTAATCTGATGCAAGGATAAATATCTGATCGACCGCCTACTGTCCGCGGTCACCGCAACACCCCACAAGTTTATAATCTAACATAACCTTGGCTATACTATTCCAAACCCCTGCTCATACTCGAGCGACAAGCAACTGAAAGCAAAAGAGAGTAATAAAACATGTCAAGTCTTAATATGATAGTGTAGTAATAAATAGTGGCCCTACCTGATGTCCGGGCATGCATGCAACTGTCTTTATTTTAAAAGTTGTAAAATAGTGTCAAAGATTTAAAAAGATTGATTTACTGAATAAAAGTCATTTGCATGCGAGATTATAGCCTTTGTCTCAATCACAGTGTCCCAATATAAGTCATCATATCATCTGTGGGGTTATATTAATTTTTAGGAGAGTTCGTCCCAGCGGTTCTCATCAATTGTCCTGTTAGTAGTCCTGTTAGTAGTCCTGTTAGTAGTCCCAATAGTACTCATCAATTTAGTTTGTCCCAATTTTTCTCATCAATTGTCATATTAGTTTGTCCCAATTGTTCTCATTAATTGTCATATTAGTTTGTCCCAATTGTTCTCATCAATTGTCATATTAAATTTTAGGGGAGTTCCAGTAATCCCAGTGAGCTTGTCAAAAATGAGGTAAGCAACAACCGCCCACCTCGAACAGCTCAAATCACACCCAGATAGTCTCCTGGCTGTCCACAGTCCCCTAGAACTGCTGTCTGCCGAGAACGGTGCCCTACAGCAACACACATTGCACAGGGTGTAACTATATTATTCATAAAAATACAGCTTTTGCTATTTTTCAAATAGCACGAAAAGAGAGGAGTTTTTCACCTCTTTATAGTGCTCAGAAAAATCCAGAAAAATTACGGTTGCGTTCCTCGCGAAGAGTAGATCAAAATCGACTCTTTGAACGCCTCGATCTGATGCTCCTACGCCAAGATAAAAATCGGAGAAGTTGACACTGTCCAGAAATTTCCACAGCAAAAAGGGGGGTCAAAGAGACCTCGGGAAACGTGCCAAAAGTACGAAATGGAGCAAAGTGATCAACACGGAAATCGAAGCCTTACCTCTTAGGAACGCGCTGTCGCAAAAATCGTCCAAAAATTCCTCCCGGTTAGCCCACAGGGAATTTTCGACGGAACTGCGACGGGAAATGGGCCGACAAAGAAAACCGTCGCAGTGCGCCGCGTCGCAGATAACTCACTAACTGTAACTCCAAAAATTCTGAGATTTGGAGGAGAGAGAGAAGAGAGAGAGAGGAAGAAATTTCGTAGAGGGCACTTTCTCTGGTTCTCTCTCTAAGGGCTCGAAAACCGAGGTGCAAAGAGAGGGGGGTGGGGGGCCCTATTTATAATGGGCTGAGGCTCCACACAGGATCGGATCCGAACAGGAAACACCGAAACGGGCCAACCAAAACGTGCCACGTGTCCACAAAACAGGGAACAGCCTGTGCAAGGGCCACTCAGAGGACGCCACGTGTCCACGTGGAGCACGGGCCCGGTCCCCGCGCCGGGTCTTCCGGAAGATGTCGGCCAATCCGGGTGTGCCACGTGTCACCCTCCCACGCGCTTCTAGAAGCCGGCGAACCAATGGGGAAGCGCCACGTGGAAAGGGGGTATTCGGTGCTCCCGGTGCACGCCAGGCCCATGGACCGCGCACCAGGGCCGCGCGCCTCCGCGCTCTGCCGCTGTGCCGCCGCTGCGCCGCTGCCCGCCGCCGTGCGCCGCCGCCCGCCGCCGCTCGCCGCTCGCCGCTCGCCGGCGGCGGCCGGAACAGTAATTCCGGCCGGCGGTTACTGTTCCGGTGAACAGTACCAAGTGCCGAAAAAATAAAGCAAATATACCATTTCGATCGTTTTCGCGCGCTGAGTCCAAATCCGACGTCCATTTTGCCAAATTCCCATCCGAAATTTTGCCGAAAGCTCCCGGAAAATTCCATTTGCTCCGATTTTCGCGTAGAGTCTATATTAAATATCCAATTTCGATTCTACAAGCTCTGCTTCACCGGATAAGCTCCCTACAGTCACTGTTTAATGTTGCACAGTTCCTGCGGGAGTCCGGATCATCACAGGTTACTATACTATTAATAGTATCAAGTTATTGGTGCTATCAAATTTTTTACCCTTAGATCAATCCCTTTGATCATTTTCACCTGTTAGATTTTACTATTTTCCCAACAACATATTAAACCCAAGGGGCCCACTATCATCTCAACCACACATTTTTTAATTCAAGGGTTAAAAACTTAATAACACCAATGACTTGATACTATTAATAGTATTCCAGTATATATATATATATATATATATATATATATATATATATATATATATATATATATATATATATATATATATTGTAAATATTAAGTTTTTTATATTTTTTTTACTTTTAAAAATCTATATTTTATACTTTTAAAATTTTAAAAATATTTTTAGAAAATTACGGAGTTAATGAAGAGGGCGAAATGACTAATTTACCTATATTTATTTATAAAAAAATATATAATTTTTTAATATATTTTTATTATTTTTAAAAATATTTTTAATATATATTATAAAAAATGTTCAGAATAATGATCAAATTCTGACTAAGGGGGATGAATACATCAACTTAAAATTTTCATAAAATAAAATATAAATTTTTTAAAATTAATAAGAAAAATAAAAAAAAATTATTTATAAAAAAAATTTCTATGTTTTATTCTTTTAAGTAATATTTAATGAGTCGGCCTTCTATTTTTTTTCTTCTTGTTAGGCAGTGTTAGGTGGTGTTTGGTTCCTCGAAAAAAAAAAAAAAAAAAAAACATCCAAATTCATGTTTTAACAAAAAACAAATTAGGAAAAACATTCTTTTTTCATAATTATTCTTTTTGAATAAAAACTTTGAAAAGTAAAATTAATAATTTTGTCTGTAAAATCTTTTAAAAAAATTCTTTCAAAACTATTTTTTTCTAAAGACCATATTGATGGTAAAAAATTTTACAAGGCAAAAAAATTTATTTTCTAAAATAATTTTTTTAAAAAAATTAGAAAACTAAAATATTAGTTTTTCATAAAATGTGGAAACAAGGTTTTCAATGAAGCTAGTGTTTTTGAAATCAAGCGGAATTTTTATATATATATATATTTTTATATTTTTTCGAAAAACCAAACACTAGGGTTAATAATGAAAATATTTTGAAACTTTTAAGTCACAATTAATTTACCTTTATTTTAGTAAAGAATAAAACAACTGCACGAATTCTACGATCACTATTAATTTAATGAGTTTGATGTATTTGTTTTTTAATCTTTTAATTTTTTAGTGGAAAATTTGGACTTGAGAAAGAAAATTTGGAAGTTAATTATGTCAAGTGTGGAATATTGATGTAGTTTAGTGAGGTTGTTCGTTGATTTGTCTTTGGATAACATTTAATTTGATTGGTTTTATTTTTTTGACTACTTATTATATTGTGTTAATTTTACACAACTCTATATAAATAAATATATTTGATAGTAGATATATTTTTACAAAGTTAAAATTTTTATATTTATGAATTTTAAAAGTTTTAACGGTTTTAAATAGACTCTTACAAAATACTTAATTTTATTTAATAAGTGAGATAAAAGCTTTATGATATTATAATCCCATAAACATCGGCTATAGAAAAAAAAAAAGAAAAAAAAAATGACTGTTGTAAAATTTTTTGGACCAAATGATGGTAGAGGCATATTTGTATTTGTGATTATAAAATTAATATTTTATTTATATTTTGTTAAAAAACTAAATAGTAAGTTAATAATAACAAACAGAGAAAAAAATATGAACCATATTATATTTTTGAAGTGATGAATACAAAATTTAAATTTTATAAAAATATATTAGTTTTTGAACACAAATGACATAAAATGACTTGATACTTTTAAAAATATAGAAGTTCAATTTTAAAGGAAACTCCTATAATGAACACAACATAAATTTAAATGATCTAAAAAAAATGAGACAAAATAATAAAATTATCATATTGATTAGTATGTTCCAAATATTTTTGAACTAGTAGTAAATATTTAGGTGTAATTTTGGATGAGCATGAATTAACATGACATGTGGACACAATTTGCAATTATTTAATTAACTCAGCTGATTTTTTCTCTTTCCCATATAATATGTGTGTTTGTTTTATCGAAAGTGGAGATGGGTGAACTGATTTACAGATGTAAATATCTATTTTTGATGTGTAATTTATTGTAATATTATTTTTGATCGAATCTTAAATTTATTGTAATTGACTTTGACGTACCTCAGGCAAAAATTACTTTTGGAGAAAAAATAAATAAGACTTTGGTGAACCTCGGGCAAAATTCAATTTTGGAAAAAAAAAAAAAAAATCTAAATCTACGTGCTGTAATCAGTTTGTTACATTCTACATAAATGCAACTAGTTGCAAATATAATACCTTTTTTATTTTATAATTTGAAGCTGGCTATAATAATCTTTGCGAATACTGATACGATTTTTATGTTGGCATATTTCGTGATTTGAATTGGAGTCTTGAAGTGATCAAATTGAAGACTCTATGAAGATTCAACAAAGAGCTCAAGTTGACACTCAGGTATGATTATAGTATTCATGGTGATTTAAGTTTATTTACAATCTTTGGAATCATGAATTTATCGAAACGGGATTTAGAAGAGGTTTTGAGAACTTGATTTTTAACTCATAACTTATTTTAAGTTTGAATTCCGGTACATGGTTTGTTTTGTTAAACTTATCTTTGAAAAATTCAGTATTTTATATTAAATACCGGAACCACATTTTGAGTTCCTCAAAACCCGACACAAGATTTTTTGGAATTTGCATTGAGTACCGGAACCTGACTTTGAGTATCGATACGCAATAGAAAATTTTGTATGTTGCGTGATTGAGTACTGGAACCTACCTTTTAGTACCGGTACGCAATAGAAAATTTTGTATGTTGCGCGATTGAGTACCGGAACCTACCTTTTAGTACCGGTACGCAATAGAAAATTTTGTATGTTGCGTGATTGAATACCGGAACCTACCTTTTAGTACCGGTATGTAATGTTCAATTGTGATAAGAATGCTAAACCGATTTTGATTTAATTCCAAAGGTTATAAATAGATACTTAGGGTTTCTCAAGAGGTACCGACCAACTCAGAAACACTTGAAAGCAACCATAGAGGCTAGGTTTTTATCGTTCTTCTTTTTTTTTTTTTTGAGAAAAAGGCAGCATGCTGCCGCTTCATTCAATGTAAGGTTGAATTTAGCTACGGAGGACAAGGCAACTAGGCCTCAAGGAAAAAAAAAAAAAAAAAAAAAAAAAAAAAAAAAAAAAAAAAAAAAAAAAAAAAAAAAAAACGAACCCGCTTAAGGGCAGAACATAGACCAAGACCCCGCCAAGTCTCTAGCTACTGAGCGAAGAATCCCCGGGTTCCGGGAGACGGACTCAAACCTCCTCTGGTTTCGCTCCAGCCAAATAGTCCACCACACTGCCGCGATCGAGATGAGGTCCTCCTTCCTGCGGTTGCTCCTACTGTTCACGCAATCATACCAAAGCAAATCGACGGAGGTGTAGCAACCAGAGGTGACGTAGCTGGGAAGTAGGTCGACCAACAGTACGCGCACCCCTGTACAGGAGGCAAAGAGGTGATCGGCCGATTCCTCCGAGCAGGGGCAGAAGTAGCAGTTACTACTTCCCACCCAACCCCATTTGAGCAGTCTGTCCATGGTTAGCACTCTGTGGTTGAGCACTAGCCAACAAAAAATTTTCACTTTTAACGGGATTTTGATCTTCCAGAGTTTTGAGAAACCACTTTTCTGCACGCCTGTATCCTGAAGGAAGCGGTACAAGGAGTTCACCGAGAAGGTCTCTGAGCCAGACCATCTCCATTTGAAAATATCCCTTCCAGTAGACAGCCGAACTCCTGCTAGTGTGTCTGAAAAACTTTGAAGCAGCCTTCTGTCCTGCCCCGAGGTAGGGACGAATCCTGCCAAGGTCCTATTCCTCCGCCATCCAGTGCTGCCAATGCAATCCGAGACCCGACAGGCTTTGTTGCGGACCTCTCCGTAGATACGTGGGAAACAGCAACGAAGGGAGCTGTTCCCAATCCAGATATCTGACCAAAAGTTCGTCCAACGTCCGTTGCCCACTGAACGCGAGGTGCTGCACATGAACAACTCTTTCGTGGCTAAAACGTCCCTCCACCATTGAGAATTAGGTTTAAAGGAGTTCCCTTCGTTCAGTGGTCGGCGTCGGCCGTAGTACATCCTATGAATCAGATGCTTCCAGGCGGCCACATCGGCTGAGAAGAAGCGCCACCACCACTTCGCTAGCAGGGCGAGGTTCAGGTTGGTCAGCTCTAGGATCCCAAGCCCTCCGTCACTCTTTGCCCTGCATACCGCCTTCCAGTTAATCAGACACGGACCCCGCCAAAAGAACTTCCTTCGTAGACAGTCGATGCGTCGAATGACCCATTTGGGAGCTTTAAACACGGAGAAAAAGTAGAGGGGTAGGTTGGACAACACCGAGTTAACAAGGGTCAGTCTCCCACCCTGGGAGAGGAGCTTGGCCTGCCAACCTTCGATTCTGTTTACGATCCTGTTGATGATACTGTTCCAGTCCTCCTTCCGGATTCGCCCCTTACAAAGAGGTAGCCCTAAGTACTTGGTTGGCAGGGAGCCCACTTTACATTCCATTAGCTCGGCCAGCCTCTGCCCTAAATGTCTGCTGCTGCCAAGATAGAACAACTCGGACTTACAACGGTTGATCTTTAGGCCTGAGGCCCACTCGAACATCTGCCAGATAAAACGCAGATTCCGTAATTGTCGTCTCTTGGCCTCACAAAAAAAGAAGGTATCATCCGCATACTGGATGATGGCGGTTTTGGCGTCCTTAGATGGCCCCACCCCTCTCAGCAGGTTGTTCTTGGTCGCCCTCTCCGTCATTCTCGCAAGGCCCTCCGCTACTAGCAAGAAAAGAAAGGGGGAGAGTGGGTCCCCCTGTCGAAGTCCGCGTCTGAGTTTAATCCATTTCGTGGGCTCGCCGTTGACGAGTATCGCTATCTTGCCGTTGGAGATGCATTGGTCTATCCAACCGATCCATTTGTCGCTCGCACCTAGCCACGCCAGCGTTCTTCTCAGGAAGTTCCAGTCCACTTTGTCGAAAGCTTTCTCGAAATCTGCCTTAATGCCCACGCTTTCAGATTTCACTTTCGTACCCCAGCTAATAATCTCGCTGGCAGTGACAAAGGAGTCCAGTATAAGACGCCCTTTGATAAAGGCCGTCTGCGAGGGTGATACGATCTTGTGCATTAGCCCTTCCAGTCTGTTTGCCAGAACTTTTGAAATAATTTTTTGCACACAGTTAAGAAGACTGATCGGTCTAAAGTCGTTTGCGGTAGTAGCGCCCTCTTTTTTGGGAATAAGACAGATATAAGAATAATCTATTGGACCAGTGTTCAGCGAGCCGGCGAACAAATCTTCGAAAATTCTCAAGAGGTCCGCTTTGATCACCTCCCAGAACTTTTGGAAGAACCTGAGACTGAAGCCATCGGGGCCAGGGGCTTTGTCCCCGTTCATCTGGAAGGTGGCTTTTCTAACTTCATCTTCAGTAAAAGGTTCCGTAAGATGGTCCGCGCTTAGGGACCCTTCGTTTCCAAAAAGATCGCTCCAGTCGCCACACGAAGTAGAGCCGGTACCTACCGGGGCAAACCTATCCTTGAACTTGGAGTAGAAGTAATCGCGCTTTTCCTGCTCCCGCTCCAGCCTACACCCATCGTCTTCAATCCTCCCTATATGATTAACTCTAGCCCTCCCATTGGCCATAGCATGAAAGAACCTGGTGTTGCCGTCCCCTTCCTTGAGCCAGTGCTGTTTCGCTCTCGCTTGCCACAGCAGTTCTTCGTCACCGATAATCTTTTTGAGCTCCGATTTAAGCCGTACCCGAGTCTCGATTTGTCCGGTGGATAGCCCCAACCGTTCTTCCAACAGATCAAGCTTACGGATCTCCTCAATAGTGATCCTCTTGGAGTTCCTGACGCTATAGAAATTGGAGGAACACCACTCTTTGATCCTCTTTCTACAATGTCGCAGCTTGGCGGCGAACGAAAGGGCCCCCCCGGGCACCGTAGTCAGCTCGTTCCACCAAACTGGCACCAGGAGGTTGAAATCATTCCGTGATAGCCAAACTTTAAGTCAATTCGACGGTTCTTTGATGATATGTTTTTTATCGAATTGATCTAATCTTTGCTTAGAGATTTCATCCATGGTTCTCTAATTTTATTCTAAGCAAAGAATCACCATCGAAGCCTATACTTTCGTTACGGCTGAGATTGCGTCAAGGATTTGACGTGGCATCGTGGATTCGATGTGTTGAAGGCGTTTCGTGGATTCGAAACGTGTTGCTCGCGGATTCGAATGGCGTTCGTGCATTCGGACGTATGCATTGGACCTGCAGTCGGTGAGCGCAAGATCCTGAGAAGTTGAAGGAGGGGTTTGAGTCCGTGGAGTCGGTAATCACCTTGTTATCTTTCTATTCTTAGTGGATTGTTATTGCCTGATGGTCCCGTGGATTTTTTACTCCTGGTTGGAGTTTTTCCACGTAAATCTTGGTGTGTTGTTTTTATTTTCCGCATTTATTTTAAATTGCACTGAGATTTGATTTTTGGATATTACACCTATTCACCCCCCCTCTATGTGGTATTTGATAGAACCTATTTAGATCCTTGGGGATCCATAACCTACAATTGGTATATGAGCAGGTTTTAGATTTTTCTGTCATGTCGAGTGAAGGTGGTAATATTAATAGGCCTCATCTTTTCGATTGGACCAATTATGCCTATTGGAAAGTCCGGATGAGAGCTTTTCTCATCACAATTGATGAGCGGGTATGGCAAACCGTGGAATTCGGTTGGGTACATCCAATTGATGAAGTAGAAAATACTACTACTCCAAAACCTCGCTCTAGATGGTCCAGAGAGGAGATCGAAAAATCTTCTTACAACGGGAAAGGTATTAACGTTTTATTTAACGCTCTTTCCTCGACCGAGTTCACACGTGTTTCAGCGTGCGAAACTGCAAAGGAGATTTGGGATACTCTTCAAATTACACATGAGGATACATGTCTAGTAAAAATTCAAAAGCTCCAGATGCTTACAAGTCAATTTGACTCTATTCATATGGAGGAGCATGAATTGTTTACTGATTATTATACCAGACTCCAAGATATAATCAATACATGTGCTAATTTAGGAGAAAAGATCTCGAAATCTAAAGTTGTAAGAAAGATTCTTCGGACTCTTCCGGAATATTTTAGGGCAAAGGTTGCCGCCATTGAAACCGTCAATCATCCGGATGACATGAAAGTAGAGGAATTAGTAGGTGCTTTACAAACTTACGAAATGACTTTTCCTACTAATCAATTTTCTTCCAAGTCTTCTTTTAAGCATACAGGTATTGCATTCAAATCAACGAAGGAAGGAGATAGCAACTAATATTCTGACGATGAAATCAATGCCGACTTCGAAGAACAACTGGCGCGAATCACAAAAAATTTTGTCGCAATTTTTGGAAGAACCGAGCCGATAGATCTTCATCCTCGAAACAGAAAAGTTCATCTAAAAGATCATCGGGTTCTAAATCCTCTAAACTCAATAGATTTGCAAAACCTTCTAAAGAAAAAGAAAAAGATGAATTCGAAGAGAAAATCCAATGCTACAGATGTCAAGGCTTCGGCCATATTTCGACGGATTGTCCTTCTAAGAAATCATATAAAAAGAAGGCTTTGCAAGCAAAAAACTTGGGACGATTCTACTTCCGATGAATCAACCTCAAGTAAAGAGGAAAAGGATAATGTTGTTGCTCTTCATACTTCTCTAGTTCCCTTCTCTAATATTTGCTTATCATCTTTAATTACTGACTCTACTTCCTTGGTTGTGCATGAATCATCTACATCCGACGGAGAGTCGTCAATTGAGGGGGAGTCGGACGAAGAAGAACTCGTTGAGGCCTATCAACAACTTTTTACGGAATCAAAAAAGATGGCCAAGCACATCAAGAAGTTGAGGAAACAACGACTTGAGTTTGAAGACGAGAACCGTACTTTAAAGATCAAAATTAATGATCTCGAGGAGGATCGGGGACTTGTATTGAACAATAATAAAATCCTCCAAGAAAAGCTTAACCAATCGAAAATGACCGTTAATTCTCAATTGGACAAGATTGGTTTTCTGAAAAAATAGTTTGAGGAAATTCATGACGCCAACCAAGTTTTGACCAAGCAAGTTCATCAACTCAAATCCGACATACAAAGTTTTTCAACCGGTTCCAAGAAACTTGACGGTATGTCCGGATTAGGTCAAACGAGCAAAGTTGGTTTGGAATATAAAAGAAAACAAACTGAGAAGGTTTCAAGTTCCACAACTAAATTGAAAGGAAAAACATGTCACCAATGTGGAATTGAAGGACATATCATGAAGACGGGCCCGAAAAATAGAAAAAAAAATTCTTCGGCATCTTCATCTACGTAGCGGACTCTACGGATTCAAAAGCCACATCAATTCAATGGAGTTCTCTTAATCCACCAAAGGTCCGAGCCACAATATCGATTATTCAAGAGGACAATTGCAACACAGGAACCTAAGGTGGATCAACAGTCAAAACTAACAACCCCCGACCAACACAAATCAAGACAACCCAAAATCCGACGGTTTTGGATTCGGAAAGGTGATATCTTTCCTTGTCTTAAGTTTTAAGTTGTTTTTGACTGTATGTAGTGCTTTGATCGGTTTTCTTTTCAAATATATCTTGATCTTTGCATTACATGTTTTCAATGCTTGTCGTTTTTAATGTTTTGTTTTCAAACAAAAGGGTTTTAACGAAAGAGTGTATTGAATATCAAAAAGGTTTACTTTCATTCACTCTTAGTTAATTTCATATTAATTATCAACTTTACTCCATAATCATCGTCTTTGAAGATATTTCATTATAGGAGTTTTTGATATTTATATTCATCAAATTTTAGTAATCATGTGTGATCTTAAGGTGCTCAACCTATTTCGGTTGTGTGAATTCTTTGTGTTGAATAGTGATTTTTGATAGACTAAAATTTGAGATTTAATTCTTTCACGTAAGAGATTGCCTTCTTACAAGGGTAAATAATTGAAATGAAAAAGATGTGGAAAGAATTACATCCGTAAAAGAGTGTGAAAACTAACACCACATGTTGGAAAGAGCTGCCACCCCGGTCGTCCGGTAAGTGTGTGAAGCTATCACATGTTTTGAATGCTTGATAATATTTTTTGTAAAATTTTTAGATGAAGCATTCGGAGATTAATATTCAAATTTCTTATATTTTTGAACAATCTCCTGGTTGGTATAAGGTGGGATAGTTGAAAGATGCTCAAAGAGCCATCCTTAAGTATTTTAATGCTTATCTCAAATTTAAAAGGGTATTGATCAAATTGATGTCATTTGAAAATCTCTGTAAGACATTTTTGATAATCCATTACATCTTGATAGAGTTTGGATCTCTAGATTATTTTTGATGACTTGTGTTTGACGTATATAAAATGAAAAACGATTCATAATATTTTATCTTTGTTTTTCATGATTAAGAGGTAAATCTTTTTAGTTTTTGTAAAATTAATTGGATTGAATAACATCTGTGTGATCTCACAATTTACAATCACTTAAATTGATTTTCTTGATTGTACGCAAATCAGTATTTGAAAGATTTCAAAATTTGGATTTGTTTCAGGAAATTTTTTGATTTTTTTCTCTAGAGTACCGGTACTCACATTTCGGTACCGGAACCAATTTCCCGAAATTTGGTTTTCAATCCGGAACCCGAAACAGGATTTTTCAGATTTTTAATTGGGTACTAGTATGCGCCTTCGAGTACCGGTACGCAATCTGCGGATTTGTTAAATACCGGAACCGAGATGTATTTTTTCATTCCCTTTTTAACAAAAACTCTCCCTCTCTCTCTCTAAAAGATTTCTAAGGTGTTTTTCTTCAAGATCAACGAGATTCTTGCTGTGATTTGTAAGATCTTTCATCAATCTTGCTTTTTATGTTTCAAAACCCTAGTTTTTAGGTTTTGATGATTTATTTTGGGATTTTTGAGTTGATCTCTATTTCTAATAAAATCTCTTGCATATATCACCTTATTTTCTTGATTAGAACATAAATGATTTCTTTCTATGTGATTAGATTCATGTTTTCTTGCATATTTTGCTTGAATCTAACATTTACATCATTTCTTTACATCAAGAAATTTGAAAATTTAGTGCTTGCATGTAAATTGGTTTTGAATGTTAAATCTTCAAAGTTTACATGTTTAGAATGTTTGTTAAACATTTTTAAGCCTTTTATGATATTTATATTCGATCAAATCTTAGTGGCATGATGTTCTTCACAGGATTATGGCATTCTTTTTGCTACTTGCACTTGTGGTATTGATGGCCACCGGGAGTGGACGTGGTCGTGGACGTGGAAAGAAAAAAGCTTCTAAACGATCACGTGATGAAGGATCAACTAGTTCAGAATCAGAACCTTCATCTGAATATGAGGAAGAATCGGTAAAAGAAAAGGGAAAGGCACCAATGACTTCAAGGAAAAAGAAAGGTGCAGATTCTCCTCCACGAAGAAGTACCGGTGGACCGGTAATTCGTGAACGCTCACAATCGGAACGGCGATCAAAGCTTGGAGAAGGTGAACAACACATTAGCTCAAAACGACGTGCTATCTTTGAGAATAGAGCATGCATTGGAGAGCGACACGTCAACTTCTCTGAATTGTATCGAGAAGTTTCGGACTTTGCAAGGCTACTGGAACGGATTCCTATTGAGCCACTTGGTAGAGTTCCTGCTAGGATGGGTTTCTGTGTGGAGTTACTCAGGGAGTTTTACATGAGAGCAGTTATACTTCACGAGGATCCTGACACCGGGACATTCATATTTGAAACAACAGTTAGACGTGTCAAGTTCGATATAACTCTTACTGTAATTGGTGCAAATCTGGGATTGATTGCTGACACAACTGGTCTGCACTATACTCATGGTGAATTTCAGTATGAAACTCATTGGGACATCGTTGTGAATGTTATTTGCAAATCAGGAACATACACAAACAGGTTGTATGTTGAGTCAAAGGACTTAAAGCCAGAGTACCACATTCTGTCTTTAATTGTATGTTACAACCTCTTGCCTACATTGGGGACTAAAAGGATTCGATGGGGTCGACTTCTTCTTCTTTATTTCCATCACTTTTGATTTTGTTTGGAGTTTTGTTTTGCAGGATTTACATCATTTTAAGACTTCAAGTCCTAAGTCATAGAGTTTGTTCTAGAATTGATTCAAATGTATTTTTGGTTATTGGATCTTTCACGCAAAGAAAGTCAATGCTTTGGTGATGACATTGAGTTTCAATTTTTTGGTTTGAGATGAACGTCTTGAGCGTTTTATGTATTTTTGGGTTTGTCACGAAATTGCCAAAGGGGGAGATTTTTACGGCTTTTATGTTGGCATATTTCGTGATTTGAGTCGGAGTCTTGAAGTGATCAAATTATCAAATCAGCAATCGAAGACTCTATGAAGATTCAACAAAGAGCTCAAGTTGACACTCAAGTATGATTATAGTATTCATGGTGATTTAAGTTTATTTACAATCTTTGGAATCATGAATTTATCGAAACCGGATTTAGAAGAGGTTTTGGGAACTTGGTTTTTAACTCATAACTTATTTTAAGTTTGGATTTCGGTACATGATTTGTTTTGTTAAACTTATCTTTGAAAAATTCAGTATTTAACATTGAGTACCGGAACCACACTTTGAGTTCCTCAAAACCCGACACAAGATTTTCTGAAATTTACATTGAGTACTGAAACCTGACTTTGAGTACCGGTACGCAATAGAAAATTTTGTATGTTGCGTGATTGAGTACCGGAACCTACCTTTTAGTACCGGTACACAATGTTCAATTGTGATAAGAATGCTAAACCGATTTTGATTGAATTCCAAAGGTTATAAATAGATACTTAGGGTTTCTCAAGAGGTACCGACCAACTCAGAAACACTTGAGAGCAACCCTAGAGGTTAGGTTTTTATCGTTCTTCTTTGTAGCCTCTTTTAGGTCAATTCGACGGTTCTTTGACGATATGCTTTTCGTCGAATTGATCTAATCTTTGCTTAGAGATTTCATCCATGGTTCTCTAATGTATTCTAAGAAAAGAATCACCATCGAAGCCTATACTTTCGTTACGGCTGAGATTGCGTCAAGGATTTGACGTGGCATCGTGGATTCGATGTGTTGAAGGCGTTTTGTGGATTCGAAACGTGTTGCTCGTGGATTCGAGTGGCGTTCGTGGATTCGGACGTGTGCATTGGACCTGCAGTCGGTGACCGCAAGATCCAGAGAAGTTGAATGAGGGGTTTGAGTCCGTGGAGCGGTAATCACCTTGTTATCTTTCTATTCTTAGTTGATTGTTATTGCATGTTGGTCCCGTGGGTTTTTACTCCGGTTGGAGTTTTCCCACGTAAATCTTGGTGTGCTGTTTTTATTTTCCGCATTTATTTTAAATTGCACTGAGATTTAGTTTTTGAATATTACACCTATTCACCCCCCCTCTATGTGGTATTTGATAAAACCTATTTAGATCCTTGGGGATCCATAACCTACAAATACTATCACATTTCAGACGGAGCGATGATTTGATCCCTCATTGTAGCATTTGGGCTTCTAAATAGCGACATAGTTGTGAAGGTGAAGAGCATACTAATAATTAAAGGTTGAATAGCGATATGGATATGATCCGATAAAAATGAATCCGTAAGAAAATTTTTTCCTTTTTTTTTGTTCTAAAAGCGATTTCGCGTAATGTACTTAACACTATTGTATTTTTTTATTAGATAGTGAAACTTCTCCTCTTCTACTTGTGATTTTTTTCTGCAAATTTTTTTTTTGCATAAATCTTTATATTCTTCATTATATATTTATATATATATATATATATTTTGTTAGAAAAACTTTTATCTTTTCAAATTAATTCTTTTAAATAATTTAAACTTAATTTAAACTCAAAATACTATAAATCAAAGTTTAGATAAAGCCTGTGAATGTCGAGATGTGCGTGAGCACTGTCCTAGAAGCGAGATTGCCTCTCCACGTGCGAGGCTCCGACAATCACCCTTAGCGATACAACGACCACTGTCCACCCCGTCGGCAACGACTCCGGGATGGTGCGTAGCGAACCCAACATCTTTCAGAGATCCAGCAAAATAGAAACTCAAAGAGGAAAAAAAAACACTGTGTAAATCTCAGTATACTTTTTATGTAAATTAGAGAGGAGAAAAATTGAAGCTTAAGAGAAGATGCTGTCTATGTTTTTTCTTAGCCCACAAGCCTTCTTATGCTCTCTTTTAAAGAGCCCAAAACCCACAGGAGACAAGCTCCAACGGGTCCTTTCTCGGGCAACCCACAAAGGCCCTTCCTAAAGAAGGCCTTTGGGTAGCCTGAGAAACAAGTTCCCAATGTAGGCTTTAAATGCAAAAAGCAAAAATCAAATGGACCAAGTCAAAATCGCACAGGCCCGTGTGTGTGTATTGGAAAAGCCTTGCTCTCAATTACTAACCAATACATACACAAGAGAGGAAGTAAATAAACCCACTCTACATGTGATGAATTTCTGATGTGGGACTAAACATCACATGTAGAGGGGAGATGGGTTTGGGCTCCCAGGCAAAGCCCATTGATATTGGGCTGCCCAGAAAAGCCCAAAGGCCAAAACACAAGTTTTAAATCACAAAAACTAATTAAAACCCAACAATCCCCACATGATTTAAAACTTGTAAAAATGAAATACAAAATAAAGTAAAAGAAATACAAAAACTAAAACAGATGCTGGATCCCTTATACCACGTATTCGGCGAAGGTACCTTTCGGGTTTGAACCTTCACTTAGTACAGGTCTATGTACATCCGATGGCACAATGGTGGACTTCGCCTTGAACCAAGGCCGGTGAATCGGATTTCCACAAACAGTACACAGAGTACAGCCGTTTAGGTTCCATGCGGGTTAGCGCTTTTATGGCCATGCGCTCATATCGATTCATGTGTATTTTTAGGGAACCACCCTCTTCCCACAGTTGCGGCCTCACGACTACACACATATAGTAGGTCCTGATAAGGGTGCCTGCAAGGTCACACCCTGCCTCAAGGGTCTCGGAACCATTCAGGGTAAGAACCCTTACTATCCACTTGCATAAATGAGCACTGTCGCCATAGGGATGAGTATATAAAAGCAGTGCTCCGCATAACTACCAATTCGACTTGTTTCTACCCATTGAACCTCCAAAAGGTTGGGTTGCCGTTGCCGGTAGTTACTATTGTGGGCTAAGCCCCATCCCCCTCGACGATTCTAGGATCACTGTCCTAGACAAACTTTTAGTAAGCTGATCAGCTAAGTTCTTTGCAGATCTCACAAATTCCAATGCAATTACATTTTCCTTAATATTCTGCTGAATATACTTTTGTCTTACTTTCATAATTCTATTTATCTTTGTTTCCATATTTTCTTGAGCACACTTATCAATAGCAGATTTGCAATCACAATGTATACATACAGGTGCCAAAGGTCGCTCCATCAGTGGCAAGTCATATAGAAATTCTCTAATCCACTTAGCCTCTGCTACAGTGGTATCTAAAGCTATTAATTCAGATTCTATTGTATTTCTAGCTATCAATGATTGTTTCGATGACTTCCAAGAAACAGCTGCTCCACCAAGGAGAAAAACAAATCCGGTGGTTGACTTCACATCAGTTGTATCACTTATCCAGTTAGCATCACTAAGTCCTTCTAATACAGCAGGGAATCCACAAAAATGTAATCCATAAGATACAGAGCCTTTCAGATATCTCAAAACTCTTTCTAAAGCATTCTAATGCTCTCTATTTGGGCTATGGGTATATTTTCTCAATCTATTCACAGCATATGCTAAATCAGGTCTAGTGCAATCTACAAGATAACCTAGAGATCCTATAATCTGAGCATACCTATTCTGTCCTATAGGATCACCTTTTTTCTTCTTAAGATGTACACTAGGATCATAAGGTGTAACAACAATCTTAGAATCAAAATATCCAAATTTCTTTAACACTTGTTCACAGTAGTGAGATTGGCTCATAATAATTTCATTTGATTTTCTTATGATCTTCATATTCAGAATCACATCAGCTTGCCCAAGATCCTTCATATCAAAGTTATTATTAAGTAATTTCTTAACATCCATTATGTCACGCCCCGAGTCCGCCAATTTGTACGGTTCGGGCACGCCAACAGACCCGCCAATCGGGTAAGACCTTTTCCTACCCGAAATGAACGGTAACATCCATAATAACACAACAAGTGTATGCGGAAGCTCAATATCAGAGTACTAAAATCACTACAAATTTAAAACTTTCATTCAACGACAATTAGTTAATGCGGAAATGAAAGCATACCAGAGTGAACCATAACTTAAATTGATTACACTTTACATTTCTGAACTTGCAAATAAAATTATTACAATTCTTTTACATCATTTCCTCACCATACAAGGTTCACTCGAGAAATATAAAAATGGGATACCTCTGCTAGACCCTCTAGGTCTCTATGCTGCTGGGCCCTTGCCCTTGTCGCATACCTCGCCGTCTGCCTCTGAACCGTCTCGTCCGCTGCATCCATACCCGCACCTGTGGGGGGGGGTCACCCAAGGGGTGTGAGAACTCCTGACAGAGTTCCCAGTGGGTTCAACCACCGAGAAAAAGTGTCCTACACCACTTGGTCCAATGGAAGCAATAATAATAGTGCTAGGAAACTAAATCCTCAATATCAAAATGCAGCTATGCAATATAACATATCACTACACTATCTGTGTATAACCATCTACACAGCACTACTCTGTCTAGCCACACTAGGCTGCTAAGCACCAACTCGGCCACTATGTCGCTGAATACAGGGCCCAACTAACCCGGCCACCTTGGCCACTCTATTTTTCTTTATTTTTTAGATTCTGGTGCTTTAGTTCAAGTTAACCCTCGGAAATTCTTATCCAACGGGCCCGAGCCCGGTAGTCTTGCTACCATAAGATAAGATTTCTAAGGTTGCCGATAACACCCGCAAGTGTTACCCCGCCCAACGGGGAACTTGTCATATGGGTCACTGCCCGGGAGAGGGACACTGCCCAAGGCTCCGACAAGATCTACGTTTCACCCCCGAAGGTACGCCCATTTTATCTTTTTATATTTTCTTTCTTTTCTTTCTACTTTAGTTCTTAGCCTCTTTGCCTTTGAACACTTGCTTTCCTTTCTATTCAGGCTTATAGCTCCCTTTTTGCCACTGGCAAATCACTTTCTCTTTTCTTTGAGCATTTAGCTCATTGCTTTCACTTTTAGCCATTCGAAAGTACCTCGTCCGACGGGTCACTGCCCAGGGAGTCCTGCTCCACTTGACGAGTCTCAAATTCGAATGCGCCAATTACATTTTCTTTATGCTTTTAGCCACTTTTAGCTTGCTTTTAATCTTTGCCTTTTAGCAACAATTTTTTTCCTCTTATCCTAGGTCTTGCCGTAAGGATAACTAGAGAGTCTCCTGGACTCTTAAACATTTCTCTTTTATTTCTTTAACTCAAATTGAAGTTAAAGTTATTATCCATTTGCCCAGACACCCTATGACCTTCTAGGGTTATATTTGATCAACTCTTTAAACTGGGGATCTCATCCCACATTTCTGATTCCTCACTGAATCCTAGAGTTAACTAAACTCTGTTTTCCTGCTTCACCATTAACTTAGAGTTACACTGACTCTAATTCCATGTTCCACTGTTATCTTAGAATTACATTTACTCTACTTTTCTGTTTTCCCTTTCATATCTCCACACTTGATCCACCTTTTCCATCCTCCTGATTCCTTACTGAATCCTAGAGTCAACTTGACTCTATTTCCTGTCTGTGAGTTTAAACTCTTCTAGCTCAACTTAGGTTCCCTTTACCTAAGTCCCATGTCATACTTGTCCTAGAGTTCCATGACTCTATGCTGACCTCTAGTTCACCTTAGGTTTCCTTACCTAAGTTCCATGTCATACTCATCCTAGAGTTCCTTGACTCTATGTTGAACACTAGTTCTCCTTAGGTTCTCTTTACCTAAGTTCCATGTCATATACACCCTAGAGTTTTCTGACTCTATGTTGATCACTCTATCCAGTGTCCTTAGGTTATCACCTAAGACCATGACACTCATCCTTCCTAGGATAACTCCTAAGTTGATGTCACTCGTCAAACCCCTAAACTAGGTTTTCTCCTGGTCTTACTACCAACAACTGTTGCTCCCTTATGTCACGTGATTCCTAGGGTTATACCCTAACATGCTCACAATCATAATAGCTAATCCTTTTTCATGCATGCAATTATCTTCAGTTCATTCATCAAATAGTAATTACTTCTACGCATGCATAATCATCATATATCTTTGGCAACCAACAGTTGCCCTTTTTCTCTGTGTTCATTTACACATGTACATTTATTCCTCTAGCTTTGGCAACCAACAGTTGCACTTTTCCATCTGAATCCATCTACACAGGCAATCATAATCATAATTACCTAACGCCTCTAACAGGCTACTATCATGCTTCGAATCGAAAAGCAAAGGAGCAAGGGGAGAGGTCACCCAATTCCGGCAGAATCCCCCACCTTGTAGCGTCTCCAATTGCTTGTAGACACTTGCAATTGGTCTCCGCGCGATTCTACTTGTTCCCTCGAGCTTGCACGCAAAACGGTGCACCTCCCTCGAGTCTGCACGCAAAATGATGCACGTCCTCCAAACCTGCACGCAAAATGGTGCACGTCAGTAAAACCCACACGCAAAATGGTGCGCGCCACTTCAGTCGGCACGCAAAACGATGCGCGTCATCTCAACCTACACGCAAAACGGCGCACGTACCTCGGATTTGCACGCAAAACGGAGCATGCTTCTCTTAAGGTTGCACGCAAAATGGTGCACGTCTTTTCTGACCCTGCACGAAAAACGATGCATAATATTAGGGTCGGCACGTAAAACGGTGCGCGACAACACGATCGGCACGCAAAACGGTGCACGTATCTTAAATTTGCACGCAAAATGATGCACGCTTAACTGTAGAGTTGCACTCAAAACGGTGCACATTTTTCTATCCCTGCACGAAAAACGATGCATAATATTAGGGTCGGCACGTAAAATGGTGCGCGACAACACGACCTGCACGCGAAACGATGCACGTACCTCGAATCTGCACGCAAAACGGTGCACGTCTGACTGTAGGCTTGCACGCAAAACGGTGTACATTTTTTTTTCTAGTCCTGCACGGAAAATGATATATATTATTAGACTTCGCACGTAAAACGGTGCGCGATAACACAAGTTACACGCGAAACGGAGCACATACCTTGGTTTGGCACGCAAAACGGTGCACTTTTTTTTTTCAACGTTGCACGTAAAACGGTGCACGTTTTTCGAGTTTGCGCCCAAAACTACGCATTTTTGCAGAATCTGCACGTAAAACGGTAAATTTTTCTACAACTTGCACGCAAAACGAGACGCACCAAAAAAATACTCGCGACAGTCCGTGCAGCAACGGTACAGTAGAACTCGGTCCCTAACACGCAAAACGGTACGGGGTCAAATTTAATGTCCAAAAAGAAACCCTACAAATTATGACCAAAAATACCGAAAAATAACGTTACCTCGTCAGTCGCGCTGCCCATCGGCTTTTGAAAACGCCTCGCGCGCTCCACGAGGTTCACGGCACGCTCGCGCCCCACGAAATCCGCCATTTTTTTTCCTCTCTTCCTCTCTCTCTATCTCTCTCTCTCTCGTTCGTGCTCGGGTAGAGAAGAAATGGAAGGAGGGGAGAGTCTGCGGGGAGAAGGAAGAAGAAGAAGAGAAAAAGGAAGGAAAAAAAAAGGGAAAGGGGGTGGTGTATACCCGGTCGACGGGGCCACCAATGGGGAGCCGCCGTGTGGCGGTCCACCACACAAGGGGGGCGCGCACCAGGTCCATGCGGCACCCCGCGCCACGTGGCGCGCGCCCCCGCGCCCAGTGCGCGCCAGCTGTGTGCGTGGCGCAACGTGCCACACGCCTGGAAATCTCTTTTTGTTCCGTTTTCTATCCGTTTTTTGTCCGTTTCCGTCCAAATTTGACAGGCAGCTTCGTTTCAGCCTAATTAACCACAGAAAATTTTAAATTTCCAGTTTGGGCCATTTCTGGGCCACCAAAAGCCTCGCTGTATCCAGAATCGCTGGTGGACCCCGTTTTCGCAATCCGGATATCCTATCAACCCGAAATTTTTACTGTGGCCTTAAAACATAATTACGAAGCTCCCCAAATTTTCTCAAAATTTTTCGACACTGTTGGCGGAGCCCGTTCTCACTATCAGGCATCCGATCAACGTGAAACTTTTTCTGTGATCTTAAAACATATTTACGGGGCTCCCGTAATTTTCTCGGAATTTTTCGACACTGTGAATTTTCCACTAAAAATCTGGACCCCCTTTCTCCAATAAATTTTTAGATCTCTCCATTTTAACCCGAATTGGGCCCAACTCGCGTCCAAATGTTCCTTACTTCCCCAACTTTCATAACACTAGTATTTCATACCACCTTTATTTACATTTATTTATGTGCCGAAAATTCGGTACATTACACATTATCACATCCATATTTGTTCCAAAGATCAAAATATCATCAACATACAAACATAGGTTACTATCTGTCCATTGTATTCCTTAGAGTACACACATTCATCAGACATGTTCACATGAAAACTAGCTTTCACAACTAAAGAGTCAAATTTCAAATGCCATTGCTTTGGAGCTTGTTTAAATCCATATAAAGATTTTGTCAACTTGCAAACTTTGTTTTCATATCCCGCAACAATAAATCCCTCAGGTTGCTTCATATAAATTTCTTCCTCTAAATCACCATTTAGAACAGCAGTCTTAACATCCATCTGATGAATAATCAAATTATGGATAGAGGCTAAAGCTAGCAGAATCCTAATAGAAGTAATCCTAGCTACAGGAGCATAGACATTAAAATAATCTACACCAGGCTTCTGGGAAAAACCCTGAGCTACAAGTCTAACCTTATACTTATCTACAGACCCATCTGGTTTCAATTTCTTCTTAAAGATCCATCTACATCCTACAGGCTTACAATTTATAGGTAAATCAGATAACTCCCAAGTATGATTCTGTAGAATAGATTGCATCTCCAACTTAACAGTTTCTTTCCAAAATGATGCATCTACAGAAGTCATAGCTTGGTCAAAGGTAGAAGGGGTATCTTCTATAAGAAGGATACAGAAATCATCACCAAAAGTCTTCTCAATCCTAGGACGCTTACTTCTCCTAGGTTCAGACTCTTCTATAGGTTCACTAGTACTGAGTCTACTAGATCCACCTATAGTCTCAACAGGAACAGGTCTATCTACTCTAGTTCTAAAATGAAAGATATCCTCAAAGTATACTGCATCTCTAGCTTTAATAATTGTATTGTTAGAAATCTCATTAACCTCATAATTTACCACCAAGAATCTATTAGCATTACTACCATCTGCATAGCCTAAGAAAACAGTATCCACAGTTTTAGAACCAATCTTTCTCTTCTTATTTTCAGAAATCTTTACTTTAGCTAGGCACCCCCACACTTTAAAATAATTCAGATTAGCTTTCCTACCCTTCCAAATTTCATAAGGAGATACAGAAGAACTCTTGTGGGGAATCCTATTAAGAATTACACAAGCAGTCATCAAAGCTTCCCCCCACAAGTTCTCGGGTGCACCAGAACTAATAATCATTGAATTTACCATATCCATCAAAGTTCTATTTTTCCTTTCAGCTATTCCATTAGATTGAGGTGTATAAGGTGCAGTCACTTGATGTACTATTCCAAATTCTTAACAGAAAACAACCATCTCATTTGATGTATATTCACCTCCTCGATCAGATCTTAAAATCTTAATTTTCTTATCTAATTGATTTTCAACCTCAGTTTTATAAATCTTAAATTTATTCAAAACTTCATCTTTATTCTTAATCAGATAAATATAACAATACTTCGAATGATCATCAATGAATGTTACAAAATATTTGCTTCCACCCCTACTGGGTCTACATCCATCACAAACATCACTGTGAATAAGTTCTAGCAGATCAGAATCTCTATCTGCAGATCTAAATGGTCTTCTAGGTTCCTTAGCTTGCACACATATTTCACATCTATGATCATTTGAAACAGACTTAGGAATTAAATCAAAATTCATCAATCTCTTAATAGTATTAAAATTCACATGTCCCAATCTTCCATGCCAAACATCAGATGAAACAACATTCAAAATCATACTTTCATTAATAGTAGAAGTCATCACAGAAAGCTTTAAGTCATCACTCAAAAATCCTTTCCCAATAAAGTTCACACCTTTAGTAATTACTACCCTATTACATTCAAAAACAAACTTAAAACCTTGCTGAACTAAAAGAGAAGCACTAATCAAGTTCTTCCTAAGATCAGGAACATGATGCACGCCGTGCAAGGAAAGAGTCTTCCCAGAGGTCAACTTTAGGTCCACTCGACCAGTTCCAAGCACGCGCGAAGATGCTGCATTTCCCATGTTCACCGATCCTCCACTTGAGTCCTGATAAGTGGAAAACCAAGAACAGTCAGAGCAAGCATGTACATTTGCTCCAGTGTCAATCCACCAATCAGAAGAACTAAGAGCAAGGTTAACCTCGGGTAAGCTAGTTCCTAACCTGATAGTGGAGTCAGAAGGGTTGGGTACATCAGTCAACATGTTCAGCTGACGCTCAGGAGGAGCTCCCTTCTTCTTTGGCACGGAAGGTCAAGTCTTGCAATAATAGCAGTCCTTCGCAAAGTGGTTCGTCTTCCCACACACAAAGCATCCAGAATTCACTCCACTCCCCTTAGGTGCAGGCTTCTTAAAGTTTGGGTTGAACTTTCTATGTTGGAAAGGCTTCTTCTTAAAGTTCCTAAAGGGTTGAAAATTTCTACCCTTAGGTTTCGGGTTCTCTACTAGGTTGGCTTGGGTAGAAGGCTCGCTAGGCTTCTTATCTCTAGCTCGGTTGGTTTCTTCTATCCTAAGAGATCTTAGGACAAAATTTAGAGAAAGTTCTCTTTGATTGTGGTTCAGATCATTGGCATGGCTAGACCAGAAAGGATGCAACTTATCTATTAAAGTGGCAACTAGAAAACTCTCATATAGATCTATACCACTAGATCTAAGCTGCTCAATAATGTACTCAAAATTCTGTAGTTGGTCAGACATTGGTTTACTATCTACCAATTTAAACTTGAGCAAATATGAAACTTGGTATCTCTTCTTGGTAGGATCAATCTGGCCATACTTTTGTTCTAAGGAAATCCAGAGTTCCCTAGCAGTCTGACTACTACAGTAAATATCATAAAGCTTATCAGATAGGGTGCTAAGGATCCGGTTCAGACAATGATAATTAATCATAGTAGGATCAGTAGGAGGCACAGGTATAGGTGCAGGTGCAACACCAGGAGGAGTAGGAGCACCCTGAGACTGGCTGCGAGTCTGAGGGCGATTTGACACAGGCTGAATAGCACCATCAGGTGCAGTTTCATTACCATTCTCAATAAGATCTGAGATAGCAGAAACAAGTCCCAGCGTGGTGAGCCAGAAATGCATTTGATTCTGCCACCTTCTAAAATTACGACCATCAAAAGTAAAAGGTTTCGTCGAATACGAATCCTCCACAAATCCAAATCTGTTTAATCAATAATCTAAAATAATGTCACAAAATTATTCTAGGTTTAAAAATAGTTAATCTAAGTTGATAGGTTTAAATTTAATCAACAATAATTTTAGAGAAACAGATAACATGTTAAAATTTAATTAACAAAGATTATACTATTTTAATTAACAGTGTAAAAATTCAACCACTATATAAAGATGTATTTTTAATTAATATTATAACAGTGTAACAGCAAGTATTACTAACACAACAATATTATTAATTAAATGTACTCTCAGTTTTTAGAAGAATTAAAAAAAAAAAAAAATTAACAGAGTTGTATATCTGAAAGTGTAGATTAAATAATTATAGCAACACAATATTATTAATACAAACAGTATTAAAAAAAAAAATTAATTAAGGAAGTAGTCACGCGCGCAACAGTGTATACTAGGTTAGTTAATTATACTAACATAGCATTATCAATTAATCTACTGAAGAAAAAATTGTAAGATAGCAAAAAGATTAGTAACAGTACTTACTACCAGATCTCCTACTTAATAATATTTATATTAACAGTGTTAGAGTCAATATTTCTAACAGTATAGTATAACTAAATTAATTTATGAGCTATACGAACAGAGTATATAAGATCAACTATTTAATAAATTTATTAAATATTTATCTTAATCACAGGGCAACGGTATTTCAGTAATTATATGAAAAGATAAAATGAATGTAATCTCGCTTCTAGATTGTTAGAAAAATTTTTATCTTTTCAAATTAATTCTTTTAAATAATTTAAACTTAATTTAAACTCAAAATACTATAAATCAAAGTTTAGATGAAGCCTCTGAATGTCGAGGCGTGCGTGAGCACTGCCCTAGAAGCAAGATTGCCCCTCCACGTGCGAGGCTCCGGCAATCACCCCTAGCGATACAATGACCACTGTCCACCCCGTCGGCAACGACTCCGGGATGGTGCGTAGCGAACCCAACGTCTTTCAGAGATCCAGCAAAATAGAAACTCAAAGAGGAAAAAAAAAAATACTGTGTAAATCTCAGTATACTTTTTATGTAAATTAGAGAGGAGAAAAATTGAAGCTTAAGAGAAGATGCTGTCTATGTTTTTTCTTAGCTCACAAGCCTTCTTATGCTCTCTTTTAAAGAGCCCAAAACCCACAGGAAACAAGTTCCTAATGTATGCTTTAAATGCAAAAATTAAATGGACCAAGTCAAAAACACACAGGCCCAGCCTGTGTGTGTGTATTAGAAAAGTCTTGCTCTCAATTCCTAACCAATATATATGCAAGAGATGGAGTAAATAAACCCACTCTACATGTGATGAATTTTCGATGTGGGACTAAACATCACATGTAGAGAGGAGATGGGTTTGGACTCCCAGGCAAAGTTCATTGATATTGGGCTGCCCAGAAAAGCCCAAAGGTCAAAACACAAATTTTAAATCACAAAAACTAATTAAAACCCAACATATTTTGTTTATAAATTTGTGTGAAGGGTATTTTTATCTTTATTTGTGTGCTTCTCGTATCAATACTAATAATCAAAGTTTGAATGTTCTTATCAATTGATTTGGTAATTCGATAGGGATATCTGGTATCTTTGAATCTTCCTTCCACCCTTTTACTACTTTACTTATTTTAAGAATTTACAAATAATTAAAATTGAATTGTGAATCTTTAATTTGTTAATGGTTCTCTTGCCTAAGCCCTTCTCAGCCTATAAATACCAAACCATGCGTGCATGCTCTCTCCAGGAAATATACACAACATTAATGATAATGGCCCTCTCTCTCTCTTCCTCCCCATGGCTTCTTCACTCATCTCCTCCTCCTCCCCAAGTGATGAGCATCCTCTCTCCTAGGAATACAACTAGGGTTCATCTTCAACCTCCTTATAATTATAAGCATTCCCACAATGGGCCCATCATCTTGATGAGCTCCATTAATGGTGGTGCAAATCATGTTCACCACCATCAACTATGGTCTTCACCCACCCTCTCCCCACATGCCCCTCCTTCTTCTCTTCTCACACATGTTCCATCATTCGAGGCTAAGGATCCAATACTAATGGTTTGTTCTCCCTTTTTCCCCTTCTCTCTCTCATCTAATTAATTTCGAAATATTCTGAGCTTGTTTGGGACGACGGAAAGATTACGTTGCATGCGATACAAAAAATACGATAAAAAAAAATCTTATCTAATTTCAAAATATTCTAATTTTATATTTGGGATTACAAAAAGATTAAACTATATAAGATTAGAAAATACGGTGAAAAAATTATTATGATTGTTTCCGCATATCATAATAAATCAATTAAAATAAAAATAAAAATTTTTTGATCGTTCTACTGAAAAATATAAAAGCATATATTTTTGTCCTAATTCTATTTTATCTATATATTAGCGCCAGAAGATTTGAATACCAAACGAAATCGCAGTCAATTAAGTTAAAAATTGCACAAATTATTTTTTAAAAAAAACTATTAATTATTTGTAATTAACTAATAGAAACTATATAGTTTATTTGACAAAAGTTATCCAAATCAAAACGATCAGATGATATAGTAATGGACAAATAGAACATAGCCGAAGGGCTTATTTCAAACTACTCTATAGTTACAAGAGTTAATTATCATTTTTTTTTTGAAATTTTCAATTTTTTATGTTCTATATATATATATATATATATATATATATATATATATATATATGCATGGTACGGTGTGGTATGGTGCAGGAGGATCCAAAGGCAGAGGAGTTGATGGAATTAGTAAGTGGTGAGCTTGGGAATTTGGAAAGAGAAATGGCGAGGGGAGATGGATCGTGTTTGTATGAAGCTCTATCGATGGTTGATTTGATCCAACGGCTGGGGATTGCCAGATTCTTTGAGCACGAAATCCAAAGCATCCTGCACATGACCTCTCTGTAAGAGCTCCATGCAGTATAGTGCGATCTCATTAAGTGGTTTTTAAATAGGGAAAAACTAAATTATTATAAGTGTACACCTCCAAGAGGGTGTACAGATAGCAATGTCCTTTTAAATAATATTAGATAATATAAAATTATTATTAATTTTAAAAATGTTAAGTTATACTATGTTTGTAAAAGTACCTAATAATTTGTGATTGTAAATTTTTTACCGTTAAATCTATCTTTTTGACTAATTTCACCTTTTAGATCATACTATTTCTTCAACCACCCACTAAGCTTAAGGGGCTCACTATCATCATAACCGCACATCCTTTTATTTAAGAGTTAAAAATCTACAAATACTAATAACTTAATATTTTTAAACATATAGAAGTTCTCTCTTTTTCTCTCTCTCTCTCTATATATATATATATATATATATATATAGACTCGACTGGAATCTCTATAATCATTTTCATCCCTTAGATTATACTATTCAACCAACAATACACTAAATCCTAAGGTCCCTTTTAATTGGTCGGAGGTTATCCCCCTTTGCCGCCCCCTCCCAAAACAAATAAATCTTTTTTTTTAAAATTTTTTATATACAAATTTTTTTTCTTTTATAAAATTTTGAATTTAAATTTTTTTTATTTTAATTTTTTTAACTTTTATAAATCTAAAAATTTAAAATTTTAAAATTTATATAAATTTTTTATATACAAATTTTTAATTTTTAATTTTTTTATAAATTTTTTTAATTTATACAAATTTAAAAATTAAAATTTTTGCATCATCTTTTGCATAATTTTTGAAACAATTAAAATTTTAATTTTTAAAATTTTAAATTTATAGAAATTTTAAATTTTATAACTTTTAAAATTTTTAACTTTAATTTTTAGTAAATTTATAAATTTATAAAATTTTAAATTTTATTAATTTTAAAATTTTAAAATTTATACAAATTTTTAACTTTAATTTTTAATAAATTTAAACACTAATTTATACAAATATTAATTATTATTTAATTAACATTTTATATTAATTAATTAGATAAAATATTATTATTTTAAAATTAGAATTACTCTTATTCTCACTATTCTAATCTAACTATCCAAACATTATTTTTCTTATTCCCAAGAACAATCCAATTTTCATCCAAACGCAAAATTGATCTTGTTAAACTTATACCTATTCTAGGTATAAAAAAAGTTAAACTTTATCCTCGAACCAAACGAGTGCTAAGATATCACTATAATTCTAAAATATCAAAATTTAAAAACTAAAAACTTGATGGCACTAATATCTTGGTATATCGATATTTGTACCGAGCGTCAAATTTTTTTATAATTTTAACTCTTTAAAATATCAAAAAATTAAAAATAATAATAATATTTATTATTTAATAAATTAATTTGATATAATAAAGAGTGTATATTATTGGAACACTTATCCTAGCGTCGTGAAAAAAGCGTGTTTAATTATATTGAAATTTTTTTTATAATGATACTTCATTTCGAAGCATTATTATCTGCGAAAAATTAATGGCAGGGAATGGGACGAGCAATTGGGGCTCAAGGACAAGGACGCTACAGTAATGGCATTTCACTTGCTTAGGCTTCATGGTTACTCTGTATCTCCAGGTACTAGGCCTTTTTTCCTTTTTTTTTTTTTTTTTTTTTTTTTTTCCTTTTTTTTTGGGCTATTAGGTCCTGTTACATGTTTATATTTGGGGTATAGGCCTTTGTAATCAAAAAAATTTTTTTTTTAAATCCAAATTAATAGATTAATACTGTTGAAATGATTTGGAGTATTTGAAATATATATCTATAAATCAAACTTTATGACTTTTTAAATATTACCTAGGTAGGGATTGAAAGGTTTTGATGTATATTTATCTCTACAAAATAAATCAAATAGGTTGAATTTTTTTAAAAAAATTCTATTCATTACCTCGGTTAAGATGAATAATAATCCCAATCACTGAATTGAGAATCTCATCCTCTATTTTGGGAGTTGACTATTCATATCGAAATTTACTTTTAAAAGTATTAAAGTTTAGTTTCAGATTACTTCAAAAACTCTAAATTAGGTAGCAGAAACTTTTGACAATCCATCCTCTATAACAAAGTTGGAAGTGTAGTTCTCTTCTTAATTAATCTTCATGAAAATTTGGTGCTAATATTGTAGAGGTACTTGAGAGAGCTAAAGATGAGAAGGGAGGCTTCTTCTCTTTGTCTATTGACTCACCTAAAAATATCACAAGCTTGATAAACCTGTACAAGTGCTCCCAAGTAGCTTTTCCCCAGGAGTTAGAGACCATGCAAGGTGTGGAGGAGTTTGCAAAGTCCCAACTCCAAAAAGCACTTCTTGAGGGAAGCCCAAGTGTTTTGAGTGCAAATAACCTTGAGATTGAGGTAATTAATTTTCTTTTTCTTTTCCTTTTCTAGTGTATTATCTACATATTGAGGTAGTTTCCTTTTCTTTTCCTTTTCTAGTGTTTTGAGTGTACACACACACACACACACTCTCTCTCTCTCTCTCTCTTTGTCATGGTATTTATTTATCAATATAATTGAGATCAAATTACTTGGACAATTGAAGATAAGATTTGCTTTGGAGTATCCAAGGAGATACCTCTTGCCAAGATTGGAATCAAGAAGCATTATAAGGCAATTGTGGCCTAGCAGTGGGGGGAGAAAATGGTGCCTACAACTTGCAAAAATAGACATGGAGATGCTCCAAAGGCTCCATCAACAAGAGATACAATTACTTGAAGAGTTAAGAACACCTCTTCTCTCCATCAATTAATCTCTCTCTCTCTCTCTTAATGCAATGTACTTGGTTTGGTTTGACTTATAGAATAGTTTGTTTGTTATTTTTTATTTAGAGAAAGATAGTATATTATCTGTTTTATTTATTTTAAAATAAATTTAATGAAAATATAAAAATATAAACCAAACACACTTCGAACTTGTTTATTTTTTTTTATTTGTTTCTCTCTAAATAATAATAATAATAATAATAATAATAATTTGTTTGTTATCAGAAGATGTTCTATTTAGCAAATAAAAAAAACTTTGAGACTACTACACATGTGTTAGTCGAAAAAAGTTTTAGAGATAAAGCAACGATAACGAAAATTATTCCTGCTATTTCGCCAAACGAAAAATCAAAAAATATTGATTTTGAACCCATTCGATCACTAGACAAATAATATAAAAAAATTATAAAATTTATTCTCTAGATTTTTTAAATATTCGAAATCAATTAAATCTAACTAAGCCGATCATTGATTTGAAAGTTTTTAGCGGTCAGTATATGATACTTGCTAATTTAACGGAATAAAAAAAATGAGAATTACTTAAAATTTCGATAGAAAATTTTATTTATTATCTATATAAAAATCAATAACTCCGATCTTAAATTGAAGAATTCGATTCTCTATACTTAGAAAGTCGTTTGATCTTGATCGTTCATTTTATATCACTTGATGAACTTTGTAATAATTTTAAAAAATTATAAAATTTATTTTTTAAAAGTTTCAAAAGACTCTAAATCATATTAAGCGATATAAATCGTCAATTCGAAAGCTACATCATGAAAAAAAAAATATTTGTATGTTTTATTGTTCTCTTTATATTGTGTAGGTGGTGGGTGGCACAAGGATTCAACGAAATGTTTTTTGCTCGTAGAAGCGTTGCGAAGTGCTTTTTGGCGGTCAGCCCTGCGCTTTTTGAGCCACAGTTTTCTGCTTTTCGCATAGCTTTTACTAAAGCAGCATGCATATCCACCATAATGGATGATTTCGTTGATCTCCCAGACTCTGATCCTGATGAAATTTCTAGGTTCAATGAGGCAGTTCAAAGGTACATGCATTTGTAGTAATATTATAACCCACACACAAACACAAAATCTTCTTTTTGTGTTTAGTACATTTGCATTTTGCAATAGGGAAACTCTAAGTGTACACCCGTAACGGGTGTACATCTCACATTCCCACACATCTAAGAATGGGAGTATGATGAGAGGTCACTTGATGTGACACCTAAAAAATATCGCCACCCGGATGGAGATGTAGGATGTACACCCCTTCCCGGTGTACATATAGCAATCCTCTTTGCAATATTGTGATTTATAAAATTATATTTTGGTATTCTATAATTTTTCTGTTTACAAACTTAAGTAATTAGATTTATTCCTCTAAAAATCCTCATGTCTGCAAATATATGATGGTGTTACAAAAATGTATATAACCATGACTTAAATATATATATATATATATATATATATATATATATATATATTATTGAGTCTATGGTAGGGGTGTAATGTGGGATGTGCCACACGGCCCACATTTTTTAGGCCGAAACGGATAAGGGGTTGGTCTTTTAAAAATTTTATTTTAAAATTTTTAAAAAAATATAAAAATTTTAAAAATATAAATAATAAATTATTTTTTATTTAAATTTATATTTTGATAAAAATAAATTAAAATTTATAAAAATAATTATTAAATAACAAATATTTAATTTTTTTTAAAAAATATTTATAAATTTTTGTTTAAAAAAAATAAAATAAAATTGGCGAGGGTTTTGATTTGATAGACGAAAATTGTTTGATCCATTGGACTATAAACCTTGGGAGGAGGAGAGCTCCCAGGAGCTCATACCCCAAGGCCTAGGGGTAACAGGTCGTGCCGTGCCGTGCCGAGCCGCCATCCTAAGCCCGGCACGCCCCTGGCTTGCTTCAGGCCGGACCGTGCCGGGTCGTCGGGCCTCAAAGTAGAGGCCGTGCCGGGCTGGGCGGCCCACGAACCATCCGGCCTGTTTTACATCCCTAGTCTCCGGTCATCTTTCTCTCCCCTCTCCTTTGTCATGACGGCATTGAAGGCGAGGCCATCGGCTGCAGGGTGGGTGATGAAGGAGAGGCGAGAGAGCTAGTTAGTGAAAAAATAGTTTTTCGTACGCACATATTTATAAAAAAAATATTATTATTTTACGTATTTATCATTATTAAAAAATTAATAGTGTATTATACAAATTAACAGAGACAAATATAAATATTGTATCCGATTTTTTTGAGGAATAAATCGAATAACTTAAACTTTATAGAAATTTATCTACTATAATTTCATACTTTTGCAGTAAGCTATACAAAATTATCTCTTATTTTTATTGTACCATAAGAATCTAGCATTAAGTGCAATAGTAAGGTGTGATCTACAAACACAATGTTGCTGCAAAATAGGAATGTATTGAACCACAGAGGGAATAATTGGAAACTATTCAATTTATTAACTTTTTTTAGTCTCTTTGTTAATTTAAATAGATGGGATCCTTCATTTTTGGGTGATGCGAAAGAGCTGAGGGTAATACTCACAAGCTTATGTCGTTCAGCAGAAGAGATGGCAGAAGAAGCAAGTAGGCTTCAAAACAAGGAGCTTCTTCCTCTCTATAAGACCTTGGTATATACATTTTTTTTTTTACTCTTTTTTTTTTTTTTCTTCTATAAGTTTTCTGGCATAAAATAATTATGGATTAAGAGCAAGAATTTAAGTGTCTTGGTATGAAGTTGTACAGAAAATTTACGGGCACGATATGACATGATGCGTGTCGATTCGTGCCGATAAATGCCGGTCACAAAAAAAAAAAAAACATGCGTATCGACAAATAATTACATGAAATATTTATTTTTTTAGTAATAAAATTTTCTAATTGCTTATTATGTATATTTATAAAATATTTTCAACATAATGTAGAAAATTACGTAGTAGTTTAAAGATGTATTGTGTGTGGCACCCCAATAGTCTCACATCGGATGAAAATAAGATTATGATTAGATTTATAAGAGACTATAGATACGGATAATAATAACTGGATTTAAGCATTTTTGGCAAGTGGTTTGAGTCCAACGAGTTATTATTGCTAGTGGGCTGAGTCGTTACATTTAATATCAGAGTCAATCACCAGCCGAATGTGTGTGATATGTGTTTGGGCTAACGAGTACGTCAAGCCTAAACGGGTGAGTCTATGACACCCCAATAATCCCATATCGGATGGAAAAGAAATTATGATTGGGTATATAAAAGACATAGATACTAGTAATAACGACTGGGTTTAAGTATTTTGAACTGTAGTTTGGCCCAACGAGTTATTATTTCTAGTGAGTCGGGTCGTTACATTTGGTATTAGAGCTAATCACCAACCGGAAGTATGTGACGAGTTTCGGCTGAGCCAGGGTCTGAATGACAAGGCTAGTGAGACAAGTATCACATTGCTTTGTGGCTAAAGCATTTTGGGTATGTGGTGTGGGCAACGAGTTATTATTGCTAGTAGGCTGAATTGTTACATACGTCCGTTTATTTTAGGGTCTTATATATATATATATATATATATATATAACTAAGCTATTATGCTATTAATAGCACCAAATCATTAGTGTTGTTAAGTTTTTGATCCTTGAATTAAGAGATTGTGGTTAGGATGATAGTGGGCCCCATGGGTTTAGTGGGAGGTTGGGAAATAGTATGATCTAATAGGTGAAAATGATCCAAAGAGTAGATCTATCGGTAAAAAACTTAGTAGCACCAAGTGCTTTGTGCTATCGATAGTATAGTATCCGAACTATATATATATATAGTTCGGCTATTATGCTATCGATAGCACCAAGTAATTGGTGATATCAAATTTTTAGTCCTTAGATGAAAAGATGTACAGTTGGGATTATAGTGATCCCCAAAAAATTTTACTATTCAACCAATCACCTAGTAAACCCTAGGGGACCACTATCATCCTAATCACACATCCTTTAATCCAATGGCTTTACTTGATAGCACCAATGGCTTGGTGCTATCGATAGTATTCATGCCTATATATATATATATATATATATATATATATATATATAATTGAGCTTCTATACTTGTAAAAGTATCAAAGCATTGATACTTGTAGGTTTTAGTTTTTGGATGAAAGCAAGTGTGGTTAGGATGATAGTGGGTCCCTTTGGTTTAGTAGATGGTTGGTGAAATGGTATAATTTAAAGGTTGAAATGAGTCAAATTGATAGATTTAACGGTAGAAAATTTACAAGCACCAAATGCTTGGTGCTTTTACAAGTATAGTAACCGGACTATATATATATATATATATATATATATATATAGAAAGAGAATTTGGCTACTATACTCTTATGAGTACAATTTTCTTCGTACTTATAAATTATTTTTGATGATAGAGTTTTTGAATTGACGATTCATACTGTTAAATATAATTTAAAGTATTTGAAAGTTCTAGAAATCAAATTTTATAATTTTTCGGTATTATTTTACCTTACGATCGAAAGACCAAAAGACCTCAAAATTGATAATTTTTTATTTTTTTGAGAGAAAGGTAGCAATGCTATCCGCTTCGTTTATTTTTGAAATAAATTTAGCTGAGATGTGAAGCAACTAGGCTTCGAACTCGGGTCTCGGATATCAACCACCAAGTCCTTTGCCACTTGCATTAGGGACAGTTGATAAAATTGATAATTTTGACTAACCAGTATATGATACTTGCTAATTCAACGGTATAAAAAAATCAAAACTGGTTTAATTTTGGATAAAAAGATTTACTTATTATCTAAATAAAGATGAATAATTTTGATCTTAAATTGAAAAATTCGATCCTCTATTTTTAGACGTTCGTTCGATTTTGATCATTCATTTTATATTCATTCGATTGATTTTATTATAATTTTAAAAAATTATAAAATTTATTTTCTAACTGTTTCAAATGTTCTAAATTATATTTTATGATATGAATCATCGATTCAAAATTTTCATCATCGAAAACATCCTATAAGTACGAGCCACTGCTTGCCATTTAACGAAACAAAGAATTGTTTAAACTTTTCATAACAAAGTTTATTTTATTAATAACTATATTTTTTTTAAGTGGAAAGAAACTTTCAAGGCCAAATTTCTTATTAAAGAAAGATTGAGTTTGTATCTTTATATCATCTTTCTTTGAGTGAACATAACAACAGTAATAAAACTAATTACTAATTAATTTGACATATTATTAAAAGTTCATATAATGTTATAGTCATTTAAAAAAAATTAAGGACGAGAGTTGGTACGTAATGTTGGGTCGTGCATGGTGACATGATTTATATTTTTTTCGAACCAAATTGGGCCACAAGGTGGCTCGGTCCAACCTAAATTCGAATTCGTGCCGGGCCAACACGACCAATTGTCTGGGCTGGGTCGGGCCACGGGCCGACACCTATAAATATATTGTTTTATTAAATAAATAACATGAGTTTTTTTAAAAAAAATTAAAAATTAATTATTTTAAATTAATATTTAAAAGTAATTTCTTTTTTTTAAAAAAAAAATTAAAACAAAAGAATACCCACACACTACTTCAATAAATTTAGAAACCTCGTATATGTAAAGACGATTTAGTCGACCATTCATTCATTACTATTTTAAAATTCGTGTACTAAACTAGTGGAAGGAGTTCATGGCGGCGATCTCCAAGTGGCGGATCGACCGCAGTTGCGTGCCGCCGCTCGACGAGTATCTTGAGACGGCGAGCATCTCCGTCGGCGGCCCCCTCCTCTCCTGGTCGTCAGTGTTCTTCCTAAGCGATGGCAGCAGCGGCGAGGCCCCGATCTCCGATGCCGCGCTGCGCCAGATCGGCAAGGACTCGCGACTGACCCTTCTGGCCGGCCGTATCGGCCGCCTCACCAACGACATCATGACGACGGACCGAGAGATCGAAAACGGAGAGCAGGCCACCGCCATCAACTGCTACCGCCACCGCGAGGGGTGCACCATGCAGGAGGCTTTGAAAGCACTCCAAGGGATGATTGAAGCAGACTGCAGGGAGCTGGAGTGGGAGCTGTTCAAGTCTGCAGGGGTCGCACCCACGCACTACGCACGTGTCGTCGCAAACTTCGCACGTGCCGCCAGCTTTGTGTACCAGACGGCTGATGCATTTTCCGACGTTAATGATGGAACGTACGAGGAGATGGTGAGAGATTATATCTACGGCCCTCTCAATGTTGGACATGTTGGAAATTATAATTCAAATTTAATTTAAAAGTTAGTTTGAGATAGAATTTATTTAAATTATATTTAATAGTTTATTTATAGTTATCTAGATTTGTGATTTGTTATGATTTGATAGTTATTAGATGAATTGAGAGAGGCTTTAGTAGACATGGCCGCATAAGGTGGTGTATTATATATTTATATTGATAAAGTATTAATTTTTTTCTAATATCTCTTAATTTATAATTGATGATTCTAGATTACATAATCGGTATCAGTATGGCTACCATTTCTAATAATTAATATCAGATATTTTCACACTTTCAATATTTGGTATGAGTATCAGACCAGAAAAGTTCTGTCATATATTTTTCAAACAGTAAATCTATCGTTGTTTGAAAAAAAATCAACTACAAAAACGGCAAGTTACTGATGGAGGAGAAGATGGCGAGGGATTAACTCTTCGGCCCTCTCAATGTTTGATCCATTTACCTTTAATTAATGTATTATATGTAGGTGCTACTTAATAATACATTAATTAAGAAAGATGCACTACAAAAAAATATTTAATATTTAAAGTTGTTTTTTTTATATATTTAATAATACTAAAAAGTATCTTTTTAAATTTGAAGGCATCAGTTAAAGCGTGAAGAGTCACCATATATAATGACACTTATGCCAAACGTCGGTAAAATATATTATAGCGTTTATTAAAATCTTGACGCTTTAAAACGTCCGAAAATTAAAAATAATAATAAAATTTATTATTTATTAAATTAATTTAATATAATAAATGATTCATATAATGACGTTTTTTAAATATCAGTATTTACTATATTGTAGAAACACTTAAAGGACGCTTCTCCCCAGCGTCGTGTAAAAAACGTTCTTATATTGAGATTTTTTTTTTATAATGATGTAACCATATTTATAAATTAAGTCCTTTTTGTGTAAAAAAAAGTCATTGATTTTGTATTTTACAATTCTTTATAAAAAAAAATATTTATTGTACATTTCAAATAGGGTGTATAATATATATTTACTTATTTTAGGAATTGAACACCCCCATTTAAGATGTACAAATATTATTACTCTTTTGTAAAAGGGAAATGATACTTGTACACCCAAAACGGGGTGTATATCACACACCCCACCCATCCAATGGGTGGGGTGTGATGATGGGTCAATCGATGTGACCCGTAAAAGTATCGCCACCATTAAAATGGTGGAGGTGTATGATATACACCCCTTCGGGGTGTACATATAGCATTGCTCTTTGTAAAATCAGCCCGTATTTTTAAAATTTGTAGATTAGGATCGAAACTAAAAACTAAAATACAACTGCCAACTATAACTAGAACTACAGTATTTAGTTTTTCAAAAGTATACTCTTATCCGATAAAAAAAAATTAGTAAAAAATAATAAAAAAAAATAAAATAGTGTAAATGCCTCTCAAATAATGTAACATAAATAAAAATTATACAACACCAATATACTTTTTGAGCAATGCTACATGTACACCCCGAAGGGGTGTACATCATACACCTCCACCATTTTAATGGTGACGATATTTTTTACGGGTCACATCAAGTGACCCATTATCACACTCCCACCCTTAGATGGGTGGGGTGTATGATATACACCCCGAAAGGGGTGTACACATAGCATTTTCCATACTTTTTATACAAATTTATACAAAATGTACAATATAAATAGTATATACTTTTAAATATTTTAACGTTTAAAAGTTTTATTAAAAAATATCAAAATATTATACTTTTGATAGAATGTTGCATAATTTCAGTGTATTTATATAATTTAATATTATATAATTTTAAAATTAAAAATCTCAACAGAATGTACTATTGATAAGCCTTTTCTCGTGTCTTGATATTAAGAATTTAAATATCAATCGGTACGGGTCGTATCCATCGTGTCGTATCGTGCCAATAAAATATCGGCACGATATATCTTTCGTGCCGATGGCACAATTAAAAATTTTTTTTTAAAAAAATTATTAAATAATTTTTTCAATAAAGTTTAAAATATTTGATAAAAATATATAATAAATAATTAGAAAGTTTTGTTGTTAAAAAAAAATGAATATTTCATGTCGTTATGTGTCGGTACGCAAATATTTTTTATATTCGGCATTCATCGGCATAGCCCGGTACGCACCGTGCCGTGCCAGTAAATTTTCAATACGATCTCGTGCCACGGCAATTAAATCCTTCCTTGATATATATCCACACCCTCCCATGTGTACATATACTTTCTATATGGGTATAAGTGGTATATTGGTCAAAAAAAAAACAAACAAACAAACAAACATATTTTTACAAAAATACAAAATTGGTGGACGTTATATTCAATAAGTGCATTCTTGGACCACACGGACTTGGAAAAGGAGTTGCCATCCAAGTCCGCGTGGTCCAAGAATGCACTTATTAAAGTCAAATATAGGATTGAGCCTATTAATCTATAACAACCCTCCAAAGTCTTGGACTTATTTCATTTGGAATTATTAATGTTTGAATTTCTAATAATCTTTTTGCCTCTTTTTCATATTATTATTTAAGAAACCAATCTAGTAAATAATGTGTCCATATATATATATATATATATATATATATATATATATATATATATATATATATATATATATATATATATATATATATATATATATATATATATAAAGTAGAACTTATATATTTAAAAAAATATAAGTTCAACTATGCTTGTAATTTTTTTATTATTAAATCGCATTGAGATCCGTGCTATTATAAAATCAACTAAACAGAAAGAAAGAAAAAGTACAATAACACGGATCTCAATACAAATTCAATGATAAAATAATTATAAACATAATTGATCTTGTACTTTTAAAAGTATATAAGCTCTACTATATATATATATATATATATATATATATATATATATATATATATATATATATATATATATATATATATATAGCTAAATTATAAAAAATCTTTTTATAATATTCTATTTTTTTATTACGGAATTATCATTAGGGGGCAACAGGGTTAACAGAACAGGCGAAATGACGATAATGTCCTTATTCCTGTCCGCGTTTTCTATTGCTGCCTCTCTCCTCCGACTCTTTCTCTCTCACTCGCACGGTCACGCTCTCTAATAGCCCGAGACCCTCCTCAGTTCACAGTGCCGCCGCCGAAAAAGACAGCTACTAAGCAATTAGTGCTATCAATTTTTTTACCGTTAGATCTAACTATTTGATCATTTTCACACTTTAAATTATACTAGAATGGAAGACCCTAAAAAGTTGAAGCGTCATAATCATAATTACAATGCTTTTATTTCTCAAATGTCGATAGATTAGCGTCTATCGCAATCGGTTGTCAAATAGTCCAACATCAATGCAACTATGTGCAAAAATACAGCACAAATAATATATATTTTTAAATGTTTAAAAATTTCAGTGTTTGAAAATTTTATTAAAAATCATCAAAATATTGAATGTATATTGTATAATTTGAAAATAATATTGTACAATTTTAAAATTTAAAATTTCAACAAAACCTAACATTAAATAAATATTATTATTTTTGAAAAGCACAATTGATAAATCATAATTATATGTAATTTTTTTTGAAAAAATACTACTTGTACACCCCGTTTGCAATTATAATATGAGTTTGCAATTAATTGTGCAATATATTTTTAAATGTCAATATTCTATTAGATAGTGCAACATGTTTTTAAATATTACAACATTTTTGTTTTCTTAATAGTTCATGTTTTGTATAAATTATACAACTGTGATATAAATTATGCAATATTTTATTTGTATTACATCATTTAATTTTTTATCTGTATTATAATTTTATTTTTTGAATTTGTCGCATAGCAAATAGCGTGGAAGGGAAATGAAATGTTCATATTTGCGCATCAAGACAAAAAAAAATTGATTCAAATATATAAAACTAATGAAGTTTTTATGCGAAAAGACTAATTTTATATTATTATCTAAAAAATTAATCTAATAAAAAATAAATTTAAAAATAAATATTAATATTTTTGCTCACGTACAAAATGAATATAAAAAATGTGTACAGTTGGTAGGTGAGCTACGAAATGAAAATTGATTTATTATATAATACAAAATTTTAATATATTGAATATTATAGGCGGGGATCGTACATAGAATTAATTTCGATGCTATTTTAACAAACGATTAAAACAAATTTTCACATACATATTGAGATCTCCTAGTTGAGAAGCTCTAATTTAAATTTTTTACTTATAAATCATTTAACAAATGGTGAAAATAAATTTTTACCATACATATTTTGACCTTACAGCTGAAGCTTGAGATGTCAGTTGGATTTGGAATGAATTTTCAAAAATCTGAACTCTAATTCGATTATCAAATTCGAAATTTGAATCCGGCGGATTTAAAAATTTATATTCAAATCCGAATTCGATAAAAAATTTAAAATTTGAACTCGAATCCGAAAATTCAAACCCGAAATAATTATTTCTCTTTTTTTTTTTTTTTACAATATTTCAAAATATATTATATTATATTTAAAATTTAAAATCTAAATTTAAATATAATATCAAATATTTATATGCGCATATATTATATAATATAAAATTAATTCGGATTTGAACTCGAATTTGAAAATTCAAACCTAAAATAATTATTTCTTTTTTTTTACAGTATTTCAAAATATATTATATTAAATTTAAATTTTAAAATCTAAATTTAAATATAATATCAAATATTTATATGCACATATATTATATAATATAAAATTAATTCGGGTTTGAATTTGGATTAGATACTGTTAAAATTTATATCCGAATTCAAATCAATCAAATTTTTGCTTTTTATATCCGTATTCAAATTCATATTTATTTACTATCGAATAAATTTATTCTGTTCGAATTCGGATTCGAATAAAATTCTAAGCTCTAATTTAATTCTCGAACCGGAATCCGAACCCGGCCCAGTTCGCAACTAACGGATTTACTTTCGAAATGGGATCAAACCCGACCCGATATAAGAGTGATCCGACCCGTTATCACCACCGCTTTCATTTTGGATAAACCCCAGAAGGGGAGAGCTCGAGCTCGGAGAGAACGAAGGGGGGAGGCGACAATGGCGTTCCCGTCTCCACCCTCCTCCTCCTCCTCCCTCCTCTCTCGCCACGCCGAATCCTCGCTTCCTCTTCTTCTTCACCCACGCCTCTCGTCCTTTCGCGTCCCCGATCTCCGGCGCCGACGCTTCGAACCCCACCTCTTTGTCTCCATCCTATCGGGGATTGGGGTCAGAAGGGGCGGATTTGTAGCTCGGAGCTCGGTATCGAGCCCTAGCGAAGCTGTTGCTGCGGAAGTGACGACGGGGAAAGAGGCAGTGGAGGAAGAAGAAGATGTGGAGTCGGCTCGGCTCTTCGAGGTGCGGTTTTGCTTCGCGCTGTTGAGGTGTTGATTGTGTAATGAATCAATTGTTTTCTAGGGTTTCTTCAGAATTCGTAGCTCGTATGGTTCTTACTTGCGGGGTTTAATGGAAGCAATGGAATTTGGAGCATTTAGTATAGATGATGCGGCGGGGGGCTTGTAAATACTCTTAGAACCAGGCAATAGCAGCTATATAGCAAGTGATTCTAGTTAAACATACTATGCTGCATCTGTAAATTACAGTTTTGCAGTAGCAAAACGTGTTTCCATTTATTATTGATCCTTGTATCGAAAATTTGCCTCATTCTGTAGCATCTTTGGATGCATCAGTATCTTGTTCAGCTTATCTCTGTTATTTACTTGAGGTTATGTGATTGTTGATCTGTGACTCCCTAATAGTCCCATGTTGGATTGGAAAGAAATTGTGCATGGAAATATAAGAACTTAGTGCTAATGGGCTGATAAGCTAAATGTGGTATCGGAGCAAATGACCAGCCGAAAGTGTGAGACGAGTCTCACATCGCCGGATGATTTTGGACTGTGTGTGATTGGACCTAACGAGTATATTAGAGTCTAAGCGGGAGAGTATGAAATGCCCCGATAATTCCAAATTGGGTGGGAAAGTAATTATGCATGGGAATATAAGGACTTAGTGGACTGGATCATTAAATAATCCATAGGGAGTACAGAAAAAGATCCTTAAACTGTATATATATATGCTCTGTAAGTCATTTTTCCTGGTATATGATAAATCACTTTATAACTAGAATGTGTACTTTCCTGAAAAGCTGGAATCATTGCAATTTCTCAATTACTAAAAATCCAAATTTTATAGTTGTAATTACTTGCCATTTAACTTATTGCAGTATCCTAATAGGCCCTTGTGCCATTTATCTTGCTTATGTCTCATATGATGTCACATTACCCATTGTTTTCAGAAGTTGAAGGAAGCAGAGAGGCAGCGGATAGAGAAGTTGGAGAAGTTTGAGAAGAAAGCAGATATGCAATTGGAGAGGCAGCTAATCATGGCTTCCTGCTGGAGCCGCACTTTGCTCTCTCTACAGGGAAAATTGAAGGGCACAGAGTGGGATCCTGAGAACTCTCATCGAATTGAGTTTAGTGAATTTTGGAGACTTCTTAATTCAAATAATGTTCAGTTCATGGAATACTCAAACTTTGGTCAGACAATTTCTGGTTTGTGCTCTTTCTTGTTACATCACATGTATAAGAACTTATTAGTTGCTTCCATTTGACTTGTTGCCTTGTTTTATAATCCACATTTTGTAGTTTGATAAACATAAATGTGTATGGGTAGCATTTGCAAATAGATAGGTGCTGAAAATATTAATGAAGCTCTCTATTTGGGACTACGGTTGGAAGGTGCGAAATATGCAGAAATTTTATTTCGAGAAAAGCTGTTAGGTGAAACACAAAGTTTTCATTGACGTATCCCTAAAAGTTCTGTATTGCAACACTGACTTTCTCTCTCTTCTGCAGTTATTTTACCATATTACAAAGATGGAGGAAAAGAACAAAACAATCCCAATAGAGAAATAGTATTTCGCCGTCATATTGTTGATAAAATGCCTATTGATGGATGGAATGATGTTTGGAGTAAGTTGCACGAACAACTGGTAAATGTTGATGTTATTAACGTGGATGCTGTGCCTGCTGAAGTCTACTCTACTATTGCAACTGCTGTTGTATGGTCAATGCGTTTTGCCCTTTCAGTTGGTATATACCTATTGATCGATGGCATGACAAGACCAATTTACTCCAAGCTGATTCCCTGTGACCTTGGAAAACCTGAAAAAAAGGCAAGGCAGCCCCTCAAGCGTCATGCTCTTGGATCCCTAGGTAAAAGCAGGTAAGCTACAGAAGTATTTTATAAATCGGCTTGTTTATTTAGTTTCAACACTTAATTCCTAGAATCATTTACCAGGGGCAAAAATTTTCACACTAGAAAATGTGTACTTTCATTAAACAACTTATACTCATGTTCATGGCTGTCTAGACTTCATATTGAAGCGCACACGAATTTCTGACTTACATGTTGCATGATTATAGTAGGAAAATTATGATTTTGAAACGCTAGAATGTATCATTTTTTTATTTACAAGAAAGTTCTTGGCTTGAAATAGTACATAAACTATCATTTTTCGTCTCTTTGTCTCTGCCATAAATGTTCCTTATGTGACTGATGTTGGTTTCCTCGGGCGGGATGGGGGGGTATGGGGGCGGAAATCTAGGTTTGTGTATTTTGTGGGAAATGTCTGAACTGCAACAGTTCTAGGGAATTTCTGCATTTTGTCATTATCCAAGTTTGCACGAATCACCAGTGAAAAAGAAAGTCTGTAGGAACCAGCAATGTCAGTGTCTTTGCCTCTCTTTTTCAGTCAATATGAAGGGAGCAATCTGAAGGTCAGAGTATGCATTATCTTTGCTGGTTTATCTCTTGTTTCTGAATGGTATATAAAACAGCTTAGCCAAATGTAGCATCTGTTCTAGCTGTCTGTTAACTCTAATGGAAAAAAATTTGATTTGTTAATTTCTTTAAATCTTTTGAAATTGGTTTGTTGTAGGGCGAAGTTCATATCTGCAGAAGAAACCACTGGCGTCACATTTGATGATTTTGCTGGCCAAGAGTACATAAAAGGAGAATTGCAAGAGATCGTGCGAATCCTTAAAAATGATGAGGAGTTTCAAGATAAGGGAATATACTGTCCAAAAGGAGTGCTTCTTCATGGACCGCCAGGAACTGGGAAAACTCTTCTTGCTAAAGCTATAGCGGGTGAAGCAGGACTTCCTTTCTTTGCTGCAAATGGTACTGATTTTGTTGAGGTGAGAATTGATCTTCTTTTCATCTAACAAGCAGTTCTTTTTTTCTTTCCATTGGTTGGAAGGAAGTACCTGATCAGACTATCATTGTGAAAGTGAGCATACTCAGTATATTTTTGTTTGACATCTTACATGTTGTTAGACTGTTAGCACTATATTTGATCAGAAGTTAGATTCTTCTATGGTATTGATCAGATCTTATATTCACTTTATTGAGTAAATCCACTTCTAATGAGATGTTTGCTGTTGCAGATGTTTGTAGGTGTTGCTGCAGCTCGTGTCAAGGACCTGTTTGTTAATGCGAGGTCATATGCACCATCTATTATCTTTATTGATGAGATTGATGCCATTGGCAGCAAACGAGGAGGACCTGATATTGGTGGGGTGAGATAATCTACTTTGTTTGATTATTTTCCTATGTAGGTGCTATTTGTGTTTTATCCTCTGTTGCCTCTTGCTTGCATCATACATGCGTGACTCAAATATTCTAGTCTTTGTTCAGGGTGGTGCTGAAAGGGAGCAGGGCTTACTGCAAATTTTGACTGAGATGGATGGGTTCAAAGAGTCGACATCACAGGCATGCTCTACTTTTTTGTATAAATTTTCGTTTTTAAATGTGATGTTGCTGACAAATGCTGCCAAAATGAACTCAACAGGTGTTAGTTATAGGTGCAACTAATCGTTTGGATATATTGGACCCAGCTCTCCTCAGGAAGGGTCGCTTCGACAAAATTATAAGGGTTGGCCTTCCATCTAAAGATGGAAGATTGGCCATATTGCGGGTAGGTTTATAACTATTTAGCTTCTCAATTTTGTAGCCTTTGTGTAATACTTTGTTGGGCTTTCACGATTTTAACATGATACCCTTGCAAAAACATCTATTTACACACATGCTTGCTGTTTCTTAAGAAGAAAGACCTTTCATTTTATTCTGGGGAGTCATCCAATTCAAGGGAAAAGTTTGTATTCTATTATAAAATAGTTACTTTGGAGGGGCATTTTTGTAAAAATATGGGTAGATGTGGGAACTATGTTTATATTGTATATATGAAAATTCAGATTGTACGGCGATATACATGTAAGTGGATAATTATGCATGGATATATTTAAATACCTCTTACCTGTTTGTTGCTCCAAACCTTTGCAGGTACATGCCAGGAATAAGTATTTCAAATCTGAAACCGAGAAAGAGGCTCTTCTGCAGGAAGTTGCGGAGCTTACTGTAGACTTTACTGGAGCAGAGCTGCAAAATATACTGTAATAATTTGGAGAATCTTGTTTTATGTATATAAAATCCATCTATAAGCAGCAAACAATAAATGCAAATAATGTTCAGGAATGAGGCTGGAATTTTGACTGCGAGAAAGGATCAAGACTACATTGGCAGAGAGGAATTGTTGGAGGCTCTAAAGAGGGTATTATTACTTTACTGATTCGATTAATCTAAGGGTCCGTTTGGTTCAAGGTTTGTAATATTCCGGTAATCCTCCATATTTTCTATTAAAAATATTCAAATCATTATTTTTCAACTCAAGTTGGGTAGTTATAAAAGGTGTTAGTGAAGTAATGGAATGATTATAGATTCCTAAGCGGTAGGAATACTAGATTATTATGCGTTAAGAGGTATTCTCATTTCCATGTTTGATGGGTATCATTAGTAATCCTTTATTAAGAATATACTAGTTATTGACGACCTCCCAACTGAAGCGGCTTGATAAGCTAGTAACAAATTTGTCTTTCCAAAGATAAAATATACAACATTTCCAGAATATCACAAACCTTGAACCAAACGGGTCCCTAATAGATATTTCTTGACATGTTGTGCATGTAGGCAACTAGATTCACTTGTTATTTCACTTCTATACTCTCGTATATTTACATTTTTGCAGCAAAAAGGGACCTTCGAAACAGGTCAGGAAGATAGTACTGAGATCCCTGAGGAACTAAAGCTTAGGTTGGCATACAGAGAAGCTGCTGTGGCAGTTCTTGCTTGCTTCTATCCGGAGCCACATCATCCTTTTGTTGAGGTTGACCAAAGATTTAAGTTTTTATGTTTTGAGTTTTTTATTTTAATCAGCTCTTCTGTTTCCTGGTAAACCTAGCAAATTTCTGTATTTTTGCAGACTGATATCCGTACTATCCGCAGCAAGCCAAATATGCAATATGCAGAAACCTCAGGAAGAGCTTTTCTGAGAAAATCTGACTATATTAATTCTATTGTGCGATCTTGTGCACGTAAGTCCTATTTCTTCGTTGTATTTTTCATTGGACGCTTTTATGGAAATAACTTATTCGTAGATCTTTACTATCATTCTGCTGTTCTTTCAAGCATGCCAATTGTGGTTTGGCATCCTCTATTTTTTTATTATAAAGATTCTTGACAAACTTGCGATAATCAACATATGCTACTGGATTCTATATATGTTTATTTGGTTTCTCTTCATTTTGCAAAAGGCTGTTTGGTTATAACTAAAAAGACCAAAATTTACTGCTAATACATTTATTGTATTCTTGAATAAATAGCGAGAGTTATCGAGGAGGAGATGTTTGGAATAGATAATTTATGCTGGATTTCAGCGAAAGCAACAACAGACGCATCAAGGCGTGCCGAGCTTTTGATTCTTCAGACAGGGATGACAGCATTTGGCAAAGCCTACTACAGAAATCAGAGCGATCTTGTACCAAATGTAGGTCAACAAGTTTTAATCAAACTCTTTCTGTATATTTATCTCATCAAGTATAAAGCAATTTTCTCAATTTCTTATTTCATGTATCAAATCTCTCAATTAAATGTTTTTACATGCGAGGTTTGCAGCTTGCAGCAAAACTGGAAGCCCTTAGAAATGAATACATGCGTTTTGCCGGGGAGAAATGCTCAGCTGTGTTAAGAGAGTATCGTTCAGCAGTTGAAACTATTGCAGGTTTGTTCAATCCAAATATTTAATAATGATGTTTTTTTAACAAAGAAAGACGTTTAAGATGCATTACAGTATATCTAATGTGAGTGATATGCACTATGCGTTTGAGCAGATATTTTGCTTGAAAAAGGAGTAATAAAGGCAGAGGAAATTTGGGAGATATACAGGAAATCTCCACGAATACCTCAAGTTTGTATATCATTCTTTTCCCCACAGAATTCTTACGTGTAGAAATGTATCCTTCCATCGAATCGTTCTGGAAAGACATGGTTGTTCTGGCTCCATAATAATTTCTGACAATTAATTGATATCCAGAAAATTTTGTGTCCTTCTCTCAGCCACCTGTGAATCCAGTCGATGAGTATGGCGCGCTTATTTATGCTGGGAGATGGGGTATTCATGGTATTTCCCTTCCCGGAAGAGTCACGTTTGCACCAGGAAATATGGGATTTGCTACATTTGGCGCACCCAGACCTTTGGAGGTATACATAACTCGCATTCGTATATATTTAGTCATATTTCATAAGCAGGAGTCGCTCCTTTAGAGCTGATTCCTGTTATTTTTCATCTCTACAGACGCAGATAATCAGTGATGAGACATGGAAGCTGGTAGATGGCATCTGGGACCAGAGAATAAAAGAAATTAAAGATGAAGTCTCCCAAGAGATCAAAGAAGACACCGAAAAGCCACAGCTGCTTTTGGCTGATTACTTTCTTTAGGAGTTGTGCCTATTTCATTTCGGTACAAAAGCGTATCCCTCACATTAGTTGATCTTCATTTTCATAAGATGCTTCTAAATAGAAAGTGAAGTTGAATTACGTCAAAATCAATTTTCAGGTACTTCAAAAGAAAATGCTCCTCTCCTAACATTTCTTTTATTTCATTTGCTTTTCCTCCTCCGATACTTAAACTTTAAGGTATTTCTTTATTTGAATTTAATAAATGTAAAACCTAACACCATAACATGCTTGGGTCCTTCCACTGCAGGAATCTGGATTGCCATTATAGTTCCAATTGCTTCACTCTTTTATATGCGCACGACCTCGAGAAGTAGTTTTCATATACGAAGGATATAGCTCACCCAACTCTCGATACAGATGCTCCGAGCTATGTTTGCCTGGAGACTTGTCGAGAATCCCTTTCGTTCCTTCGTTAGCACAGGATTTAAGTGAACCTGTTGCTTGATGAAGTACCTCGACACACTTCGGTGAGTAAAGATCATTTCTGGAGAATGATAGAGTTGTTGCATTTGGTATGCTCTCAAAATATGAGTCTTATCAGGCTATTACTTTCCACTAGAACGACGCAATTTTCCGAAGGGTGCGACACAAGATGTGTAACCAAGTACTCGTGACATTTTCTTCATTCGATCGAGATTTTTTTATGGAGTTTCTCTTAAAAGGTTTCTCTGAGGTCAATCTGTGTGTGTTGTATCTGAAAGATACATAGCTTTGTGTAAATTATGTAGATATCAATTTTGGGGCCCCTATGCCTTTCTTTCTTTGAGGGGCTTATGTACTTCACTGAGTTTTTTTAAACCTGATTAATTCCTAATCGCTAGTACCATGTGTGATTGCATGGTGATTTCCATTTCCCCTGTTTTCTTCTTTTTATGAAAGAATCCTATCGGAAAAACATTTTTTTTATCATATTGATCTCCAGCAAATTCTTTCTAGCACAATAATCGATTTCCGGTTAACGATTTTTGCGGGTAAAGAGTAGTTCTTCACAAGGTCGGCTAAGATTAGTAAGACGAGTCTTATATTGTCGGGTGGTTGTGAGTTTTTAAATTTGGTTATAATATTTGAGCGTTATCTGGGCTCAAGAGGTTAAGCGTGATAAAATTAGAATAATTTTAGAATGAGTGATTTTTTTAGAAGTAGGGCATTACTAAGCTTAAGAAATGTGAGATGAATTTGGACTATGTTATGATCATTTAGCATGCAGAGTGCGGCTGTCCGATTAACGATCGTTGTGGGTAAAGGGAGGCTCTTTATAAGGTCGGCTAAGATTAGTGAAACGAGTATTTAAGATTAGCTAAGACTGGTCTCATATTGTTTGGTGCTCTTGAATTTTTTTTATTTGACTATAGAATATTGGGCGAGAATTAATCCAAAGGGATTAAGAGGTTAGATGTGTTACAACTAGAATAGTCTAATTTTAGAATGAATGATTTTTTGAAAAATGAGGCAACACAGTTTGCAACTAAACAGTAACATCATTATATAGTATGATTTTCGACTGTGATAACAGGTTTATGATTTTTTTATTTTATTTTATTTTTTATCCTGGGACTAGGTACTGTGCACATGTTTTCACACGCATGGAAGTAGTTCTCTTCTACTCTGCAATATCTATGACTGTGCTTACATGAGATATCATCGATGGCGCGCGCTTCTGTTAAATTGTTGAATAAAGAATAAGATTTGTACAATTTCGGAAAGTCCTACAGTTAAAATCTCTCTCAAATGCTTAACATTTAACATCAAATATTACACTCAATTGCTCCAGAAAGATGCTAATATTTGTATCTGTGTAATCTTGGATCTAATCTCTTTTTCCAGTAATGTTCAGAAGCTCTGCCATTTAAACTTCTATACGACTCGGAAGGAGTCCGCGATTTGCTTCAAATCCTTATAATGTCTCTTCCACTGCAAACCTGCAAAAATTCAAACCAACAGAAAAAGAAAAAACAAAACAATTTGAGTTTGAAAATCATATGACTTCTTTATTCCATTCAATTTTCAGCTAATAATAAGAAGAAGAAAGGCGAAGGATTATATTACCGCTCGCGGTTACGCTGAACAAGTAAAGTCGATTCCCGGCTGCCGTAGCGGTGATCAGGACATGAGGAGGCTCCAGCTCAAACTGGTAGTAAGTCCTTCCTGAGTGTTCTACTGTATCTGCAGTCAGAACTTTGCCTTCCACATTCTCGCCGATAACTTCGGGGCCGAAAGCGTCGATCACCTTATCCGGAGTCCCGATCATTTCGATTGTCGCCTCCCCTCCGAGATCTAGGCAATGAAATGATAAGAACACTGTGATCACATTTTGTGCATAGTAACAATTATTTCTCTGCATCAGACAAAGAATCTACTAACTGAACTTCAAATTTTGATTTTACTACCGAATCTTCCATTCTTTTGATTTTACAAAACTTCCTAGTAATTTCATCAGATTATTTTCGTATAGTATGATTTACAACAAGAGTATCTTTATATAAGATTGCAAAATAGTCCATCACAAAAGCTGAAAATACTGCCGAATTCTTATAGGAAATTACTTAAATCAAACATATTTTACTGTTGAGGAATGTTCATCAGGTATTGAAGTTCATCAAGATACTTCTTTGGTCCTCGAGTTTTAGTTCGTCAGAAGCTGATAAACTCAATAAGCACATACAAATCATAAATTTGTCATAGATTTTATTATCACCGCTACGAAAATTCTCGGAAAATAAGCAGTATTAGGAATTTAGTACCTGCAAATCTAAGAACAGGAGCTACAATGACAAATAAACGGCCTTCTTTCGAGCTCGCGAATCTCAAATCAATCTCCGTGCCACCGAGATCAGCAATCGATACAGGAACCTAAGAAAGGCCATCGAAAACCAACCAAATTTAGAATGATCTGCTGAGTTTCAGTCTCTCAGAATAGAATGGATACATCATTGATCTGAAATATTTTCTGTTTTCTGCAGCACAATGTGGAGTCCAATAATATGTGGAAGAATTTTACCTCATCCCACCCTGATGGAACTTCGAAGGTGTAAGGAATTATCGGACTCCACCCGACTCCGTGCCCGCCGGATTTGTCATCGGGTCTTCGGTATGTCTTCCAACCTGTCTGAACCAACATTTTCCATCAGAAAAGGATCATTACACTGCTTGATATATATATATATATATATATATATATATATATATATATATATATATATATATATATATATATATATATATGAACATGCAGTGATCAGAGTTTGAAGATTACTAAAACAACTATTCTTAGAAATAAGGATATTCCAAACTGCTGAATACATGTACAGCAGCTTGAAACTTTTAAGTAACCGGGGTAGAGCAAGAGATTCTGATCTTAAGTTCAAATCGTCTGCCATGTTTTCATCAAAATATGCCTTCGAGAATTATATAAATTGTTACGGCCGAGTGCACAAACAAAAACGAAAAATGGTGATCCCAAAATCACGAACGATGGAGGAGAGAAACGAGCCCTACGCTTTCACCACAAACCTTCATTCTTCTTTTATAAATTATTTTTCAAAATTTGTTGCACCGCAAAGCTATCGGCGAATCATGACCATAAAATAAAAAATGATAACCAATTTGAGGCACATCTAACACACACACACACACACACAAACTAGGTTCAATAATTCAGCACACACCACAAAAAATTAGCCTCTCCTTTTTATTCTCTCCTTATTTTCCCCTCTTTCTTTCAATATTTTGATGCTAAACAAAGAAATAAACAGCAATAAATAATCTATTTCTCTAATTTTCCACCTCTTCTTAACTAATCCTTGGTTGATTATTTCATTAAACTGTTAGATGTGACGTCGAAATCAGAAATCGTTTTGATTTTGGGTTTTCAGTTCGCCAACGGTTTCGCGGTGCGACGACAAAATTTAATAAAAATTTGAGAAAAAAAAATAAATGTATGTGGGGGAAGCGGAGGGCTCGGGCTGCTAGACCCGAGTCAGAAGCCCACCACTGACATCGGACGGGGGGTGCGGGATGCTCCGCACCCTGCTGTACGGATCGAATCTAATAAGATAAATTCGTTAAGAATTTTATTATCCTCTTTCCTTTTTGCCCTAGAAAGAGATCGAGCGATTGTGCGATTATCATTTAAACATTTTGTACTCTCTTTTGAGATATAGTGAAATTCTTCTTTTTCACATCCGTAGTTTTTTATCTTGTAGATTTTTTTTCATATAAATCTGTGGATTTATTATTCCGTCGTACATTTGAGATCTACTTTTATTTAGCTATTGCCTTTGATTTTTTTTTATTTATGTGCTCGTTACTAACATAAACAAATAAAAAAAAATCCATATAACTAATGAGAAAAAAAAAAAAAAAAAAACAACCAAACAAAAAAAAGAGAGAGAAAAATAACCTTTATCATCAGGCTCAGATAATCCAGGGATCCTCCCAGCCAAAAGTCCTTGCTTCACAGCAAGCCCATTTCCAGGAAATCCCAAAACCAGCCCAGAAGCTAAGAAAATCCCACAAACCAAAGCCTGTCTCCTCCCAGAAAATGAACCCCCAATGTTTCCCTTCTCACTATCTCCCACTACTTCTTGTGTGGAATGCTCACCTTTCTCAGTTGCTGCTCTGCAGAAGCAGCTTTTCCCAGAAGCTCTTTTGTGGAGTAATCCTCTCAAGGAGAAGCAGGAGCTGGTGAAGAGGGTGCTTCCCATTTTAAGCTCTTCTCCTCTAATCACTGTAGGAGATGAAGAGAGAATGAGCTTCCTTTGGTTGCTGAGGTTCTAAACAACTCTCTCTCCCTCTCTCTCTCTCTTTCTCTCTCTGACTGTCTGCTCTCTTTCCCTGGAAGGTTTAGTTTGTCTGAACTTTCTTATTTTTTGGGTATCTGCTGAGATTTTTCTGGCCACTAAAAATAGGTGGTGTAGATGATTGGAGTAGAAGTCTCTGGTACAATCATCCCTGGAGCAAGGAGTAATGCCATGGCTATTGATAAATAATTTAATATTTTTAGTAAGTTTAGATTTAGTATAATTTAAATTTATCAAATTTATTTTTTAATATCAATTGATTAGATATTAGAGATAAATTCAAATTTTGTTAAATAATTGATATTAAAATTTTATTATTTTATATTAAATTCTATATATAACTGTTGTAGGCATGTGAACTTAGATTCATATCGAACACGAGTAATATATTGAAAAAAATTATTGGTGCATATAACGTCATAAATATTAATTGTTATTTTTAATTTTATTATATATAAAAATATATAAATTATTATTCTAGTTTCATACCGAAGTATAAAGTACTGATTTTCTAAACTAAATTAAATAGATATAAGTATTCAAATTTTATTTTTTACTAGATTAAGTTGTACTAATATAAAATAAAATCAACTAAGTTAATTTTAAATTATTAAATTTTAATATAAATTGATCAAAAAAAAATTGATCGATTTGATTAAAGTTGGACCGGTTTACGAGTTTGATGGTTAATTCAAAATAAAATTTTGACTTATTTAATTTAAAAAGTTGAATCGAATTGCTGTATAGACTAAAGCATGATTGGATCGGTCGAACCGGCTGATTCAACCCGGTTTAGAAATCATTATCATTTTTGCTTTCCTCAATATATATATATGGAAGCAACATTTTAGGATATTCTATGCGCATTGATATTATCTTATGCTTAACATGCTAATTAGATGGAAATTAGTGCAAAAATAGAAATGAAAAAGCTGATCGTAAAATAAACAAACTACAAAATGCATGAAAAAAAAAATAAAGAATATAAAAATTTATGCAAAAAAAATCTTTACAGAAAAAAAAAAAATAAAAATACACGCGAAAGAAAAGAAATTTTACTATATGATAAAAGAAGTATAATATTGTCAAAATTCTTAGTACATAGAATCCGCTTGCAGTCCTTCGCTTCTCATCATATACATCTTTTTTATTTTTTTATATCGTTTTTAAAAATTTAGTACACGATAAAATTATTGACAAATCAGAAACATAAAAATAAAAATAATAATCAAAATTTAAGGCAAATCTAACACTTTTAAAGCAAGTGGACATGCTATAAACAACCAATTGAGGATTTAATTGTAATAAAAAGTGATTTTTTTTTTTTTTTAAAAAAAGTTAGTTTAACTATGACAGAAAGTTAAATTAAATTTTTGCCCCTTAAAAATTATGCTTTAATTATTGATTTTTTATATTTGCTAGGAAAAGAAATTATCTATTTTATGACAAGATATCAATGATTCTGTAAAAAACTCCAATATGTTGCACTCCGGACGATTCGCAACCAGCTTATGATGAGATTTCTCTGAAGGAAGGATGGCGGTGAGGATGATGGGTGCTCAATCAAGGGAATTGCACAGGAATTCCGAGTTACATTCATGGAATTGTAGGGGAATCAATGAAATTGGGAAATTAGGGTTGAGAAGAAGAAGAAGAGGAAGGAAAAAGAGAGAGAAGCGAGAAAGAGTAGAGGATGAGAGGGAATCGAGAGAAATGTTATTTGAATATTCACTATGATATCTGGTTCATTACATAAAGGCTATTTATACTACTTACTTCTGTACTGAGTTGTAAGTCAAAAAGAGTATAAGTACTAATATGCAATTAGCTAAACATACTCAACACACACATGGGCCCAATTATGGGGCACAACGATGGACTCAGTTGTGGGTTGCGTCACAGCTGTGGCTTGGTTGTGTGGTCATGGGCCAGTGGGAAGCTTGATCGTGGGTTATAGTTAAGGCCTCTACTATAGCTGTCACATCCTCACCTACCACCCTGTTACAGTCATGCTGTAGCTTGGAAATATCTTCTCTTGAACCCTTCCCTTCCTTTGCTACACCTCTCCACAAGAGAACAATAGTTTCTCTTCTCTATTGTGCGCTGCACTCCACTTCCCTTCACCTGATCCTTGCCCTCAAGGATCAAAGCCGGGGAAATGAGCCTTCAAATCAGAATACTCCTCCCAAGTAGCAACAGGTCCTATCTTTTCTATGATCTCATATGGTCCATAATACCGTGAGGTAAGCTTCAGGTTACGACGAACCACCACACTATTTTGACGATAAGGCTGAAGTTTGAGATATACCATCTCTCCCACCTTATATTCTTTATCTACCCATTTTTTATCAGCATTCTATTTCATCCTTACTTGGGCATCCTGCAATCTCTCTCTTAATACCTTTGTCATTTCATCCCTTTCCAACTTCCAACTAGTTACTGAAGAGTTTAACTCCCTGGCGAGATTGACTCCAAAGTGTACTGGAGGAGGGTATCCATATAAAGCTTGAAATGGAGTTGTTCCTAAGGAGGAATGGTGGCTTGTATTATACCACCATTCAGCCAGGGACAACCATTTATGCCAAGTGTGAGGTCTTTGGAAGCACATGCATTGTAAATAGGTTTCGAGGCACCTATTAACTCTCTCGGTTTGGCCGTCGGATTGTGGGTGATAGGCAGAGCTCATCTGTAGCTTTACCCCCAACATTCTGAACAGATCTGTCCACACTTGACTGGTGAAAATTTTGTCCCGATCAGATATAATGCCCCCAGGAAGACCATGTAATCTATATACTGAGTCAAAAAATGCCTTAGCTACATCCTGGGCATTGTAGGGATGAGCTAGAGAGATGAAATGGCCATACTTTGTGAATTTATCTACCACCACCAAAATGGTATCCTTTCCTTGAGACCGTGGCAAGGCTTTAAAAAATTCCATACTTACCCGCTACCATGCTTGAGTAGAAATTGGTATTGGTTGTAGCGGCCCGGCATAAGGAGTTCCATCCACTTTATTTTTAATACAAACTTCACAATCCTTCACTCTGTTTTCCACATCCAATTTCATTCCTGGCCAGTAAAACAACTGCTTAAGTCTCCTATAGGTATTGTCAATACCTGAATGCCCTCCCAGAGCAGTGGCATGCATCTGATTAACAACTTCTTTCCTTATATCACCCACACCACCTATATAGATCCTACCTTTGTACCTGACTATGCCCTGTTGATATGAATATTTAGATGGTAAAGTAGGGTTTAGTAGCAAAATTGTAATAATCTGCTGGACCTTGGGATCTCCATCATAACTCCCAGAAATTTCATTAGCCCACATAGGTACTGCAGTTGACAGAGCATGTAGACAACCTTCCTCAACTCCCCTCCTGGATAATGCATCAGCCACAATGTTCTCCTTACCCTTCTTGTACTTTATGGTATATTCTAACCCCATAAGCTTCATCATACCCTTCTGTTGGAGGGCTGAGGTAATCCTTTGCTCAAGTAGGAATTTCAAACTCTCGTGATCTGTCTTGATCACGAAGGGTTTGGAGCTCAGGTAGTGTTTCCATTTAGCCACTGCTAGCAGAATTGCTAGAAATTCCTTCTCATAAGTAGATAGTCCCAAATTTCTAGGACTCATGGCTTTACTGATGAATGCTAAGGGCTTACCTTCTTGAATTAACACAGCTCCCATTCCCTGTCCACAGGCATCCACCTCTATAGTGAAGGTCTTGCTAAAATCTGGCATTGCTAATACAGGAGTAGTAGTCATTGCTTCTTTTAACCTTTCGAATGCTTCTTGAGCTTCTACAGTCCATTGGAAGTTGCCTTTTCTCAATAGTTCAGTTAGAGGCTTACTCATTCCCCTATAGCCCTTAACAAATTTACGATAGTACCCCGTGAGCCCTAGGAGTCCTCTAAACCCTTTAAGACTGGTAGGCTGGGGCCACTCTACCATGGCTACGACCTTTTCTGGGTCCGTGGCTACCCCTTCCCTTGTGATAATATGTCCTAAATACTCTACATGATCCTGGCCAAAGAAGAACTTAGATCTTTTAGCAAATAACTGATTAGTTTTAAACAAGTTCAAGACTTTTCCCAAGTGTTTTTCATCCTTATCCAAACTTCGACTGTAGATTAAAATGTCGTCGAAGAAAACCACTACGAACTTCCTAAGATAGGGTTGAAAAACATCATTCATTAAGGCTTGGAATGTGGCCAGGGCGTTGGTTAATCCAAAGGGCATAACTAAAAATTCGTAGTGACCTACACGAGTTCTGAAAGCAGTCTTGCCGATATCTTCTTTATTCATCCTGATCTGGTGGTACCCCGATCTTAAATCAATCTTGGAAAACATTTGAGAACCCTCCCATTCATCCAATAGATTATCAATTATGGGTATTGGATACTTGTCCTTAATGGTGTCCTTGTTCAATTGTCTGTAATCTATACACATCCTCCAGGTATGATCTTTTTTTTTTACCAACAACACAGGAGAAGCGTAAGGGCTATTACTCTTATGAATTAGTGCTACCTGTAATAGACCAGCCACTTGCTTCTCTACCTCTTCCTTCTGCTCATGGCTGTGTCTGTATGATCTGATATTAACAGGCTTAACACCTGGCTGTAAAAGGATTCTGTGATCATGGCTTCTTTCTGGTGGCAGTGTAGTTGGCTCCTGAAAGACTATGGAATATAATTCTAAGACATCTTGGATTGATTGGGGAATTATCTTCTCTTCTTTTATCTCAACTTGCTTAAGCTGTACAATGGCACAGCAATGCCTTTGTATACATGCTTTATACCACTGCTTTGCTCCAATTGTTTTCAACTTAGCTCCTTCTGTAATGCCCTTTAAGGTAACATGCTTTCCCTCCTTAGTAAAAGTGACAGAGTGATTAAGATAATCAAAAGTAACTTTCCCATACTTCTTAAGCCAGTCAATTTTCAAAATTACACTTGAGGCATCCAATCTAATCACTCTTAAATCTGCTTGATAGGATTCTCCATGCATCACCCATTTAAAGTTAGAGCACTTTAATTTGCTCAATACCTTGTGCCCATTTGCAACAGTTACTATGAGGGAAGGTGCAGCTGTAATGTCTGCTTTAACCTCTTTAGTCATCTGGAGATCAATGAAACTATGGGTGCTTCCTGTATTTATCAGTATAACTAGAGGTTTGTTTCCAATTTTCCCTTGTACCTTGATAGTTTCATGCAATACCTCCCCACTCAAGGCATGCACAGAAATTCCTACTTCTCCAGGGTTCCTAACTTCTTCTAATTTAGCTTCTTCTTCTTCCCCATCGGGGACTTCTTTTTGCAATACTGACTCATCAAAGACTTCTTCCACTTCAAATTGTCCCACCAACTGATTCAATCCTTTGCCCTGGCACTGGTGGCCTGGATAGAATTTATCTCCACACTTATAACATAAACCTGCTGCTCTTCTTTGCTCAAATACTTGTCTACTCACTCCATGCTACCCTTCAGAATTCCGATTGTTATTCAGTTTATTGTTCTCCATTTATCCATAATTCATCTTTTGATTGTGAACTTTAGAATATTGGAGACTCTGGTTTTGGCTAATCCCTGATTTAGTCACGAGCTTATGTTTTCTCCACATCATTGCTAATGTTTGTTCATGGAGCCTTGCTTGTTCATAGACTGCTGCTCCACCAAAGTATTTGAATTGGACAAATCGATGAAAGGTACGAGTTCTTCCTTAAGCCCACTTATATAACTTTGTATGAAGTGATCTTCACTCAAAGTAGGATTCAAATAGATCATTCGTGCTCTCAATTCCTCAAACCTCTCTTGATACTTCTCCACAGTTGATGTTTGAACCAAGTTGTTAAATTCTCTCACTAATTTCTTCATTGTAGATCCATCAAACCTTCTACAGACAACCTCAGTTAGAGCTTCCCAACTTATGTTAGGTTTATCTAACAAATACCCTTCTTTCCACCTATGAGCTCTTCCCAAGAAATGCAATGTAGCAATTTCACCCACTGTTCTTCAGGGATTTGATATAATCTAAAGTACTATTCACTTTTGCTTTTCCACTCTCTGGGTTCTTCTCCCTCAAAGGGGGATAATCCAATCTTGGATGGGGAACATAGTATGAATTCCTATGCCTATGGTTTCCTTGATTGCCTTCAGGCCCCAGTTGTGGGTTAGGTAAGATCCCTTTGCCTTTGTCCTCTCTGGCAGTTGATCTAGAACTATTACTATTGCTGGATAAGTATTCATAGGTAACCTTACTCTCTTTCAGTGGAGGCGAAGAAGATGAATGAGTTTGACCCACAGAAGATTGGGTGTTGAACAATTTCATTAGTTACTCATGTCTCCTGGCTACCTCAATCTGCTGAGCTTCATACCTTTGTTGCCCTTCCTTGTGTAACTCATCCAATTGTTGCACCATAACTCCAAGTTTCTTGTTGTACTCCAACTCAAATTGTTGGAACTTGGACTCAAATACTTGGTTACAATCATAGGTGAGGTTTTGCATTTTTTCTTCAACTAACTTGAGGTGTTCTTTCAGATCTCTCAACCGAGTTCCCTCTGCCATGTCTTCAGTAAAGATTTCCTCGCTGATGTCCCTGAATCTATTACCCTTCTTTTTTCCTATTTTGAACTGAATCTTATACTAACTGGAATGCTAATTGCCAGGTATATACCATGCCCAATTGCTCATTCATCACAGTGATTACACTACATAATCTGCAGCAACCATATGAAGAAGTTTAGTTTAGCAATTACCTCTCAGGTAACCTGCTCATTCAACTTCTGATATGGTACAGTAGGGTTGAGGTTCTAATCACACCTCGCAGGCACAATTCTCCTCTGATCTCCATATCTCTGATTACTACTTCACTTGTGGGTATTCCCGATGTCGCACAGCCTTCGCTCATACAGTTGATCAACACCTCAGAAGCTACTCCCAGAATCGTGATGCTCTGATACCTAATGTTGCACCCCGGACGATCCGCAACCAGCTTATGATGAGATTTCTTTGAAGCTAGTAGGATGGCGGTGAGAATGATGGGTGCTCAATCAAGGGAATTGCACAGGAATTCCGAGTTACATTCATGGAATTGTAGGGGAATCAATGAAATTGGGGAATTAGGGTTGAGAAGAAGAAGAAGAGAAAGGAATAAGAGAGAGAAGAGAGAAAGAGAAGAGGATGAGAGGGAATCGAGAGAAATGTTATTTGAATATTCACTTTGATATCTGGTTCATTACATAGAGGCTATTTATACTACTTACTTCTGTACTGAGTTGTAAGTCAAAAAGAGTATGAGTACTAATATGCAATTAGCTAAACATACTCAACACACACATGGGCCCAATTATGGGGCACAACGATGGATTCAGTTGTGGGTTGCGTCACAGCTGTGGCTTGGTTGTGTGGTCATGGGCCAGTGGGAAGCTTAATCGTGGGTTATAGTTAAGGCCTCTACTGTAGCTGTCACAGCCTCACCTGCCACCCTGTCACAGTCATGCTGTAGCTTGGAAATATCTTCTCCTGAACCCTTCCCTTCCTTTGCTACACCTCTCCACAAGAGAACAATAGTTCCTCTTCTCTATTGTGCGCTACACAATACTTTTGGAAAAACCCTAGTTAGATAAAGCATTTCATTTTATATTACAAAATTATGTGCATATAATTCAAAAGGCTCAATCTTATTTTTCTTATGTCTCTATATATCTATAAGATTGTCTCTAATATATATATATTTATATTTTATTGTGATTTGTTTTATCAGAAGTAGAGAGACGTGAAATGATTTTCAGTCATAAATACTCATTTGTATTGTTTGGCTCACCGTAACTTTACTTTCTGCGAAAACTCAAAATTTTCAAAATAGCATAATTAATTTCAGCCAATTCAAGATCGAAGTTAATTTTGATGAGAAAATTAATAAAGTATTATTTTATCTCTTACTAAACAAATAGTAAAACTAAAAACCTCGTGATAAAAGTAAACGGTCATATTTACTTCTAAAAATAGTATTACATGTTTATTATGATAGAAGTAAACGGTCGGATTTACTTCTAGAAATAGCATTACATATATATTGTATATTGTGATAGAAGTAAACGATCGGATTTACTTCTAGAAGTAGCATTACATATATATATATATATATATATATTGTAATAGAAGTAGATAGTCGTATTTACTTCTAGAAGTAGTATTACATATTTATTGAGATAGAAGTAAACGGTCGTATTTACTTCTAGAAGTAGTACTTTAACTACACAAAAACTTATATTCTGAAAAGGATCAAGCTGCGATCGATACCCGCGGGAATACCGATACAAGGCTCGGAACATTCCGGCAATGAAAAAGCGACCATTTTAGCGCTTTCCAGATAGCTCTGGAACAACCAGGAATCCTCAGGCATCGCCAAAGTCTTTTCCTTCTTCGTATCCATCAATGTTTCGCGGGATTTCGCGCTTCCTCCTATTTTCTCTCCCTGATCGAAAACTTTGGCTACATCCTGCAACATTATGTGGTGCTTCAACGACGCATGTCGTCGTCGGAAGGTCCAGTCGCCGGTGCGCCAGTCGAAGCGATAGAGAGGGAGGAACCGGTGGCCATACGAAGCGACGAAATCGATCGCCGAGAGAATGAATGAGCACTCTTCTTTGGACATGTAGTAGCAGAAACTGACCCTAGTCCACCCAGGTTTCAATCCAGAGTAGCCCTGTTTAAGGTTAAAGAAAGAAAAAAAAAAGAAGTTAAAAACGTACAAAACATATCTGAACTATGAATTACTTTGCATCAACTACTAAATCTTTTAAAATTTTAATTTTACTATTCAATCTTTCAATTTATTTAATTTTAATCGGTATTTTGACTTTAAAATTTATGCTAATTACATACTTCAATGAATTTATAGGTGCAAAAATTGAACGAAATATACTATCTAAATTTGTAAAAATAAATAATACATTCAAATTTTAAAGTCAAAGTGCCGTCAATTACTTAAATAAAATAAATTGAAAGATTGAATAGTAAAATTAAAATTTTGAAAGGTTGGGCAGACGAGTCAAAATGATCTATAGTTTGGATAAGTTCGGTATATTTTAACCGAAAAAAAAAAAATTGTTTTAGTTTATTAGTTAGTAGGAATTTAGAGAAGAAATTTTTGGAAAAAAAATATTAAAGATTAATCAAAAAATGGAGCAATTTACTGGAATTTACAATATATTTATTAAAATCTCACTATCAACTTTTTTTTTTTTTCTTTTGAAGATATTTTAAAACGTTTTTTCTTCTTAAATAGAAATGTTATTTTAGACCCCGAGCTAAATTGACCTAATTAACCACTATTTTTAAAATTTAAAATTTTCTTAATAGTTTCACGCAAGAGTTTTAATCCGTAAGATTTAAATTGAAGCTTTACTTTTAAAAATTTAAAATCAATTTAGACATGATCTTTTATCAAAATCTTTCAAAATTCTTTTGGAACATCATATTTAGTAGGAAGTATTTTATAGAATAATATTTTAGGTATGAACTATCAAATAATTTTCGGTGCGAATTTCAAAATAAAATTTGCCCAGCAAAATAGAATCTAAGTATAGAAAATTTTTCTATCACTTGCACTATATCTGAATTATACTATAGCGATATTTTTAAATATTTTTAAAATTTAAAAAAATTATTGTTGACAAAAATATTGATGCCTATTATTAATATCGCTATATGTACAGTCGCTAGATTGTAATATATTTTAAAAATATATTTCTATAATTTAATTTTAAAAATAAATAAAATATAGATTGAATATTTGTACAAAAATATTATAAAAATATACTTTTATAATTTAATTTTATTATAACGAATGTTTTAAAATATGTGTATGTATGTACCTGCTGGATAGCAGATCGGATGCGGAGGGAGAGCTCCCGATCCACTTTGAGAAGGTAGTGCCCGTACGGGCCCGCGCATGCGCACCCGCCACGCGCCTGTATTCCAAAAAGATCGTTCAGCAGCGTCGTCACAAACCTTCCGTGCAGCGGCTTCTTATTCTCATTCTCACTCTTATTCTCATCTCGGGGAAATACGAGGAAGGAGAATATGGGAAGGCGCGTAACCTCTGTGTTACCTGTTGGATGTAAAATATATCAAAATATTATTCTCTATTTATCTGCTTAAGTCTTAGACTGTATTTGGTTCGGGTATAACCGAAAATTAATTATTTCGGGAATAGCTATAAGTTCAGGTACAAGCAAGAATTATAGTAATTTTGTGTTTGGTTGAATATAAAAATTGTACCGGAATAAGAAAAATTATGTTTGGTAAGTTAAAGAGAAATAAAAATAATAAACGAGATTAAAATTTATAAATTAAAATAAAAAAAATTTAAATTTTATAAATTTAAATATCTTATAATTTTAAAAAAATTAATTAAAAAATAATAATAATAAGCAACCGGTGGAACAGCTGTTCCACATGTGCCCTTATACCGAAATAATCTGGTATGGGAGGAACAGCAGTTCCCCCGATACTTAAATGCTGTTTGGATATAAAGGGGGGGATAATCCCCTTATCTCCCCTTATACCGGTTGCCAAACGGGCCCTTAAGGAATTAATAATTATAAACGAAGCGCAATTGGTTATGAATATAAAGGGTAATGTCTAATATATATATATACATTTTAAAATTTAAAAATATATAATATACTTTTGATTGATCAAAATATTTTGATTAATTATAATTTCTTTTTTGCAATATTTTCTTACCTATTTACTAATAAAATTTAGAAAAATGTTTTGAAAACTAAATAGTAAATTTTAAATTTTAAATTTTTGAAGATTAGCAAAGAATATATAAGCAAAACTCTTTGTTAAAAATAGAACAATTATAATTATACTTAATTTCTATAATTCTTTGCAATTGTAGTTATTACAATTATACTTCTTTTTGTTTAGTAGCCTAATGTCACGGACTTAAGCTTTTCGCCTAGCAAAAGCTCGTGCGGCGTCTGCCTTCCTGCTCGAAGAGGGCAAGTCTTGCTCTCTGTTTGTTAGTCCGGACCTTCGCGCCCTACGACTAAATGCAAAATTAGAGAAAAAAGAAAGGAGTAGTGATTCCGCAGAAAAAACTAAGTACTCTTTTTACTTAGAAAATAACACTACAAGATACAACTCTCTCTTGTTGTCTTTGGCCTTAGCCAACTCCACTATTTATAGGCTCATGTACAACTCACCCACTAAGCCTACATTAAATACTCACTAAGCCTATATTTATAACTTTGTGGGTTGGCATGGCTCTTGGCATTCCCTTGACATTAATAGTAGTGGTGGCATTGATGATGAAGGTTGCAAGTCTCTTTACCTCCCACAAATGATGTTGAAGTTGGGCCACCTTGACAAGCCCGCTTCGGTTTGGGCTAGTAACTTAGACTGAAATTTTCTAAGTCCCTAACACTCTCCCCCACCTAATGCGCAGGCGTCCTCGTCGCGCGCTGCTTCTGGAACTCGTGGATAAGTGCTTGGTATTGCCAAAGTGTGTCACCCTTCTCCCAAGTAGCCTCGCCGTAAGGGAGATTTTTGCACTTCACCAAGTACTCTGGGCTTGGCGGTACACCTCGTCGCCGAATCAGTCGAGTGTCCAGGATGGATTCCGCTTCTTTGTCAAAGGACGTAGTCATGGTCACCGGGGCGCGCTGCGACACGCCACAGTTTAGATCCTCGGCGTTTTCATGGTATTGTTTCAGCTTGCTGATATGGAAGACAGGATGGATCGTGAGGTTCGCGGGCAGCTGCAGTTTGTAGGCAGACTTACCCACACGTTTGACGATGGGGTATGGGCCTTCATACTTGCGCAGCAGCCCCTTGTGCACCTTGCGCAAGACCTTGAACTGCTGCGGTAGTAATTTGACCATCACTTGATCACCCACGGCAAACTCCCGAGGTTGTCGCTTCTCGTCCGCCCACTTCTTCATTCGCCGAGCTGCTTTCTCCAAGCTCGCCCTCGCAATTTCACCCATTTCCTGCAAGTTAGAGGTAAATTGGAGAGCAACAGGGCTGCGGAACTGCTCTTCCGCAGCAGCTGTGTGTGGGGCGAGCGGTTGTCGCCCAATCGCCAGCTCGAAGGGACTATTGCCCGTAGAGTCGCTGCGCCGCAAGTTGTAGGAAAAATGGGCAACATTAAGGTGATGTACCCAATCCTTCTGACTGGCACTCACAAAGTGCCGCAAGTACTCCTCCAACAGAGCATTCACCCGCTCCGTTTGTCCGTCCGTCTGTGGATGAAAACTGGTGGAAAAGAGCAACTCAGAGCCCAAGATTTTGAACACCTCGGTCCAAAACTTGTCGGTGAATATGGGGTCGCGGTCGCTCACAATACTTTCGGGGATCCCCCAAAGTTTGACGACATGACTGAGAAGAGTCGTGCTGCTTCTTCAGCCGTGCAATCGGTTGGTGCTGCGATGAAGGTCCCATACTTAGAAAAACGATCCACCACTACCAGTATGGACCCACGCTCCCCCACCTTTGGCAAGGCGGAGATGAAATCCATGGAGATGCTCTCCCACGGACGGCTTGGAAGAGGCAATGGCTCGAGGAGACCGCCAGGTCGCTGGTGTTCAACCTTGTCCTGTTGACACACCAAGCAAGTTCGCACGTAGGCCTCGACGTCTTCGTGCATTCGTGGCCAGTAGTAAGCGGCCTCGAGCAATGTCAAAGTCCGCTTCTGACCTGGATGACCTGCCCACTTGGAGTCATGACACTTCTTTATAAGCTTGCGACGAAGGTTGCCCCACTTGGGCACAAACACCCGCCGCCCTTTGGTGAGGAGTAACCCGTCGCTGAGCCAAAACCTTCGCGTTTTGCCCTCCTTGACAAGTTGCACAAGGTTCTGAGCGATAGGGTCCTCGTTGGTTCCTGTGCGAAGTCGATCGCGGAGTGTCCCGCGAAGTTGCCACATAGCCGCTAGTTCAGCCTTGCGGCTGAGTGCATCGGCCACGTGATTCTCTTTCCCGGGCTTGTATGCATCACCATGTCGAACTCCGCCAAGAAATCCTGCCACCTTGCCTGTTTAGGCGATAGCTTCTTCTGTGACTGGAAGTAGCTTGTGGCGACGTTGTCGGTGCGCACCACAAACTTGCTCTCGAGCAAATAATGCTGCCAGGTCTGCAAACAATGCACAACGGCGGTCATCTCCTTCACTTGGACAGTGTATCGCCGCTCGGTATCGTTGAGTTTGCGACTCTCGTAGGCAATGGGATGTCCATCCTGCACGAGAACACCGCCAATGGCAAAATCTGAGGCATCGGTGTGTACCTCAAAGGTGCGACTGCAGTCAGGTAGTTGCAGCACCGGATCCTCCGTCACCGCCCGCTTTAGGTCCTCGAATGCCTCCACGCATTGAGGGGTCCAATCCTACGAGTGGTTCTTCTTTAAGAGATCCGTTAGGGGGGCTGCTCTTGCAGAGTAGCCTGCAATAAAACGCCGATAGTAGTTGACGAGCCCAAGGAATGACCGCAACTCAGGTATGGTTGTTGGGGTCTTCCATTCGCAAATGGCTCGCACTTTCTGTTGATCTATGCGGAGTTGTCCCTGGCCTATCCAGTGGCCAAGGAAGTGTACCTCTTCCTTCGCGAAGCTACATTTCTCCTTCTTGACGAACAACTGGTTCTCCCGCAACACTTGGAAGATGGTTCGTAAGTGTTCGATGTGCTCCTCCAAGGTGTTGCTGTATATCACGTTGTCGTCGATGTACACGACCACAAAGCGATCGAGATAGGGATGGAACAGCTTGTTCATGAGGGTGCAGAAGGTCGCTGGCGCATTCGTCAAGCCAAACGGCATGACAAGGAACTCATAGGACCCGTACCTTGTCACGCACGTGGTCTTTTCCTCACCTCCTTCCGCAATCCGCACTTGGTAGTACCCGGAGCGAAGATCAAGTTTGGTGAAGAATTTTGCTCCGCCCAATTGATCAAAGAGATTTGCAACAAAAGGGATAGGGTACTTGTTTTTTATAGTTACCTTGTTGAGCGCCCTGTAGTCTATACAAAGCCGCAGGCTTTCATCGCTCTTCCGCTGGAACAAAACTGGTGCTACATACGGTGCTTTTGACGGTCGAACAAAGCCTGCATCGAGGAGTTCCTTCAATTGCTTTTGCAACTCCTTGAGCTTTGGTGGGGCCATTCGATATGGCGCTTTTGCTTGCGGTTTGGCTCCTGGCTCGAGCTCGATAGCATGATCCACCTCCCGCCTAGGTGGAAGTTGCTTTGGCAATTTCTTGGGCATGACATCCTGGAATTCTACCAAAACTGTCGCAATCTCCATCGAAAGGTCCTCCTCCTCGAGGCCCTCGTCGCTCACCTCGTGGATTGCCGCAAGGTAAGTCATCTCACCACGGTTCACACCCCTTCGCAACTGTAAAGCGGAGAGGGTCTGGGTGTTTACCGTTTTCTCCTGGCTCGCTAGGACCATGCACGGGGTTGTCTCTTCCATAATGTTTAATACTCCAAGGTGTGGCATCGGAACCGCTTTTGACGAAGCCAAGAAGTCCATACCCAGTATGACTTGGAAGTCATCGATAGGTACGGCGGTGAAGTTTGCTGTGCCCTTCCAAGGTCCCACTGCAATTGCCACGCCTTTGGCCACCCCTAACATGGGTTGTGCTTGCGAGTTGACAGCCTTAATCTTACTTGTGTCCTTCTCGAGGGAAAGGCCTAATCGTTTGGCCTCGGCCTAATCGTTTGGCCTCCGCCTCCGCGACAAAGTTATGAGTGGCTCCTGTGTCGACCAGCACTCGTGTGGCCTTGCCGTTGAGGACTACATCGATGTACAAGAGTCCCTTGTTGAGGGATTTGGCGTTGCTTGCCAACGCCTGAACCGCATTGACGAGCTTAAGAGCGCCCATCTTCGTTGGTTGCTGCTGCCCTCACCCTGCTCAGTTTGGACAATATTTACCTGTTTTTCTTTGGACAATCTCTCGCCCAATGGTTTTTGCCACAAATATAGTACATCAGCTTTTTGTCGCGACCCCTGCGCTCCTTTGGGTCGCGGCATTCTCCCCCACCCTTAGCCTTGCTCACTTTGGGTGTTCTGCCGCGAGACGGATCCGCTTTCTCATACTCAGGCAGCTTCTCCGCTAAGGCGATTGCGGAGCCCACGTCTTGCACGTTGCGCCCCACAAGTTCTTTGTTCGCCCATGGTTGGTGTCCGTCAAGAAAGAAGAATAGACGATCTTCTTCCGCCTTGTTGGTGATGGACAGCATCAACTTGGAGTACTCCTTGACATACTCCTCGAGAGTCCCGGTATATTTGAGTCGTCGAAGTTGCCTCCTCGCAAGATATTCGACGTGCTCGGGATAGAACTGCGCCTTAAGATCGCGCACAAAGTCCTCCCAAGTCTTCAATTCGCATTGGCCCTTTTCGACCTCTGCAGATTGCCGACGCCACCACAGCATCGCATCGTCAGCGAGGTACATGGATGCGACCTGGACTTTTTCCTCCTATTCGTCTGGCCGCAGCGCCTTGATGTAGCGCTCCATGTGCCATAGAAAGTTGTCGACTTCTTTTTCGTCGCACGTTCCCCTAAAAGATTGAGGCTCGGGAACACGTACCTTTGAAGCATACCCCCTGTGAGGTTCAGGGCCACTCCCCACCGCTTTCTCAAGGATTGTCACCCGTGACTTAAGGTCCTCGACCTCATCGACCTGAGCAACAAGATCCTCGATCAAGGTACTTCACTCCTCATCTCGCCGATTAATGGTCTCCTGAAGTTTTCAGAGTTCGGAGCGAAAGGTTGTCATTGCAGTAGTAACGCTTTCCTCCGTGCTGCGAAAGTCATCAAGAAACATTCCAAAAGTTTCGACCAACTCAGAATATCGTTCACCTATTTTTGCCATGGCATCCTCCAATAGCGCGAGATGGTCCACCAAAGGAGCGTTCTCCATTGTGATGGCCCGTGGCTCTTTGCTCTTGCCTCGCCTAGAATGCTTTGAAGGTTCAGCCGGAACATTGGTGACGTCTGACATGGTTCCTAGCTCGAACCGGCTCTGATACCAACTATCACGGACTTAAGCTTTTCGCCTAGCAAAAGTTCGTGCGACGCCCGCCTTCCTGCTCGAAGAGGGCAATCCTTGCTCTCTGTTTGCTAGCCCGGACCTTCGCGCCCTATGACTAAATGCAAAAGTAGAGAAAAGAGAAAGGAGTAGTGGTTCCGCAGAAAAAATTAAGTATTCTCTTTACTTAGAAAATAACACTACAAGATACAACTCTCTCTTGTTGTCTTTGGCCTTAGCCAACTCCCCTATTTATAGGCTCATGTACAACTCACCCACTAAGCCTACATTAATACCCACTAAGCCTACATTTACAACTTTGTGGGTTGGCATGGCTCTTGGCATTCCCTTGACATTAATGGTAATGGTGGCATTGATGATGGAGGTTACAAGTCTCTTTACCTCCCACAAATGATATTGAAGTTGGGCCACCTTGACAAGCCCACTTCGGCTTGGACTAGGAACTTAAACTGAAATTTTCTAAGTCCTTAACACTAAGGTGTCTTTATATATATATATATATATATATATATATATATATATATATATATATATATATATATATATATATATATATATATAATAGAGTTTATACCATCCATACTTACAAGCTCATCCATACTTATAAATTTTTTATCATTAGATTTGTATTAGAATTTGTACTTTTTATTTTATATTTCTCTCCCTAACTTTACAAAAGTATAAATTTCAATACAAATACAATGGTAAAAAATTTGCCAGTATGGATGGACTTGTGCTTTTAAAAGTATATAAACTCTACTATATATATATATATATATATATATATATATATATATATATATATATATATATATATATAGTCTGGCTTATATATTTTTATAAGCACTAAGTAATTGATGCTTGTAAATTTTCTACCGTTAAATTTATTCTTTTAATTAATTTCGTCCTTTAGATCATTCTATTTTATCAACTACTCATTTAACCCAAGGAGTTCACTATTATCTTAACGACACATTTTTTTATTTAAGAGCTAAAATTTATAAATACTAATGACTTAATATTTATAAAAATATAAAAATTTAATTATATATATATATATATAGCGTAGGGTTACTATACTCTTATGAGTATAGACCCCTTTATACTTATAACTTTTTCGTTTTTGAATGAAGAAATTTGCGGTTAGGATAATAGAGGTCCCCTTATGGTTTAGTTGGTTGTTGGTAAAATAGTATAAATCCGAGGAAACCGCTATAATTCTAATCGTACATTTCTTCATCTAGTGGTCAAAAATTTATATGTACAAAAAAATTTATATTCATAAAAATATAGTAGTCGATCTCTCTCTCTCTCTCTCTCTCTCTCTCTCTCTCTATATATATATATATATATATATATATATATATATATATATATATATATATATATATATATATATATAGAATGATTTAACTCTTCGCCGGTCATTACAGTTGTATTCGCTGCCAATTTGACCGGAACTTCCCAACTTGAAAAAATTTATAAAAATCATATGTAAGCAAAAATATAAAAAATTAATACCTCTCTCTATAACTAAATAGTTCATCATCAAAAGAATAATTAATAAAAATATAATCTTTATCAAACAACATACATATATAATAAAAAAAATTTAAAAGTAATTAATCGATGATTTACGTTACGTACCTAAGATAAGGATATTTGGATTGGCGACGAGGAATCGGAGCGCGGATTCAGCGTGGAGGTGCTCGCGACGGTGGATGACGTGGTGGCCCACGTAGGATTTGACCCAGTAAGCGAGCGCCACGCGGATCTTTTGGATTATGGGTGGGGTCCCACCATCTTCTCTCTCCTCAATGTTCTCATAGTACAATGTGTCCTGTAGTAGTTAATTAGTTAATAAAAAAAATTAATATAATTAGAATGAATAATTTTATTTTTATTTTGCGCTGCACGTATTTGTAAAATTTATATTCGAAGAGAGCCAAGAACAAATAATATAAGGGTAATGCTATCTCTACACCCAAAAATGGGTATAGAAAGTACACCCTACTCATCCAAGGATGGAGATTTTTTCACCCATCACTTCCCACCCTAGAATGGGTGGGGTGTATGATGTACACCAAAATTTGGGTGTACAACCAGCATTTCCCATAATATAATTAGGGTTAATTGCATACATGTTCCTGCAAATATATCGAATTGCAAATATATTCCTGCAAAATTCAACTTTTCATATTTATCCTTTCAAAAATTCACCGTTATTCAAATATGCCCCTACCGTCCATCTCTGTTAAAAAAGTTGATTTAACCCTAGGTTAAATGCTTAACCTTGGTTAGATTAAAAATTGAATTTACATATTTACCCTTTTCATATTATACCTCAAAAAAAAAAAAAAAAAAAAAAAAGAATTACTTTGATGATAGAATTTTATGATTTTTGGAGAGGGGCATTTTTGTAACAAGTATAATGATATTGCTTTTGGAGGGATATATTTATAAGGGGGCAAAAAAGTCATTTCACATCGAATCTGTTAAAAAATAAACAGATTCCAAACGGGGATTAACCAGAGGGGCATACTTGAAGAACTTTGGATTTTTGAAGAAATAAATATGAAAAGTTAAATTTTGCAAGAATATATTTGCAATTCGACATATTTGCAGGGACATGTATGTAATTAATCCATATAATTATCTCTTTTTTTTTTATAAAGCAAACGTTCGATATATAAAACACAATTAGCTTGTAAAAAAAAATTATCATATTTTAATTTTTGCTACACCATAATTGAAAATTTTTATATAATTAATTTAAAAAAATAAGTTGAGAGGGCACATGGCAATTATGAGCCTAGATATATCATTTAAATAGAAAAAATAAAATAAAATTTTGATGGTCCAAAATATATAAATTTGTACTAATATAATATTATTAGAACATTTCAATATTAAGATGTATTTAGGGGTGTCAATGAGCCAAACACAACAGAGCTGGGTCGGCTCGTGTTCGGCTCGTTTAATAAACGAGCCGAACACAAACTGACTAGTTTAAATATCGAGCTGAAAATTTTGGCTCGTGTTTGGCTCGCTCACGAACAACAAGTTAAATTTTTATTCTCACTATTAGATGTAAAGTTAAAAAAAAAATTTAAAAATTAAAATCTTAATTTAATAATTAAGATTCATAAAAAAAAAATCTTTTTATATTATGTTGGCCTAAAATCTAAATAGTAAAATTTACAGAAATATTTCTCATATATATATATATATATATATATATATATATATATATATATATATATATATATATATATATATATATTTGAGCTGTTATCGAGCCGAACACGAGCGAGTTGATCCCAGCTCGTGTTCGACTCGTTTATTAAACGAGCTGAAAAATTTGGCTTCTGTTCGGCTCGTTTACTAAACGAGCGATTCGATCTCGAGCTCATTTCGACCCGAACACGAATTGACTTATGAACAACGAGCTGAATTGCTATCCGTAGATGTGTTTAAGTGAAAAGTACCAAGAAATATAATGTTTGGGTAATTTTTTGAGTTTTTTACTTCGAGAAAATTTTGACAAATTTTTATACCTTCTCGTCGAAGCCGTTGACGTAGGCGACGGTACCGCCGCCGCAGGTCGACGGAGGGGCGGACCCGAGCCGGTAGAGGGCTTTGTTCATCAAGAGGATTCCGGGGGTCCCTGGGCCACCGACGAACTTGTGCGGGCTCAGGAATACGGCGTCGTACCCTTCCTCTTCGCCGGATTTCATGTCGATCTCTACGTAAGGGGCGCTGCGTGTGCACGGGCCATGCAAATTGTAATTTTGAGCTACTGTTAGAAATTTACACGTGAATAAATTTTTAACAAATAATTATTAAATAACGAATTACATATGGTTCCCAAGTCTTTATATTCTATTTAGAATTAAAAATAATTCGTTTTTGCCGTATTTATACTATCTTTAGATATTATATTCACTTCTTTAAATTTTTATTAAATTGAGAAATAGATTTGATTGAGCATTAATTTTTTTAATATATATAAGATATTCTTTGAATAATTCTAATCTAGCAATTCCATGTTTGACGTACTCACGTCTATACCCTGATGGATTGATTGATAGAAATAAATACTATAACATTTCATTTTTGCCATATATTTTATACATCATAGATATTATATTCATGAAATACAACAAGTTGATATGTATTAATAAAGAAAATTGCTAGATGTACATCTCAATTGGAATGTATATTTTACACCCATCTGATTTTGAGGTGAGTAAATTTTACTCGTACCATCGATGGGACGAGGGGAGAAGTACCCATCCCATGGAGTGGGTGTAGGAGATAGCACCTCTCATTAATGAAATGTGATGTAATTATTAAAGTTTTGAATTGAATATGTTAATTTATTAGGTATTAATTTGTTAGGGGGAAAATAATGTTTTTTCTTTAAAAAAAAAATGAAATCTAGCTTTAAATGGCGAGTTAGAGTACCTAAGTAGCTAGCCTTGTGGTTGTTGTGAATTGTTTAATTACTTAAAATAACACCATATGTGAACCAAAAATTCGAAATATGAAATAAGAAAGAAAATATTAAAATCGATCTGATATGAAATGGTACAGTTGATCAAAATTTGATGAATTATGTTATGTACACTATCAAATAAAATTTATATTATGTAAGTAGAACTACCTCCAATATCATATTGTTTTTGTTGAAATAAAATTTAAAATTTCAAAATTCTCAATAATTATTTTATTATCAATTTTCAATTCATTTATTAAAATTTATTCTCATTTATTAATTTTAATTTATTCTTATTTATAGTCATTTATTTTTCTTATTTAATTATTCATTTATTGGATACGTTGTAATTGAATGGCTCTTAATGCCATTGATGTTCCAACGTTCACTTTCTTTTCACCCTATAAATATCTCTCCTCTGCATGCATTGGAAAAAAGAAAACAAGAGAAAAAGAGCAGAGAAGGCTTTTTTTTTTAGATAAGTGAAAAGAAAAGGAGAGGAAAAGAATTTGTTTAAATTCTATTTTAATTTTATTTCATTTTTTTTAATTATTTTTATTTATCGGGTGTTGAAAGAAACTTCGTCAACCTCTTCCGCGGTCGTGCTCGTAGGAAGGGGAGTTCCGGTCGTACCTTGGGGTGGTATCTCCGATTAATCCGCACGAAGGACGGAAATACGCCTTAGGGCAGTGCCTCGCACGCTTCCGGATCAATTTTATTTTGGTTTATTTTTATCTACAATTTCTGGAATTTTCATAACGATTAAAGGTAAGTTCTGTTATTCAAATTTAAACATAAACTAGTTAGATAATTTAATCACAAATAGATTTAGTGTGATTATTTTTCTAACAGTCTAAGGCATATATCCGATTTGTTTCTGATTAAATCTAACTAGTGCTAATTAGAAAAAATATTACATATAATTTTGTTGTCAACTTATTAGTATATTTAACATTCAAATTTAAACATATTGGAATTAGCATTTTAAAATTTTAATTGCATATAGATTATTGTAATTTATTTGCTCTCTTTTATTGACTTTAAAAAAAAAATATATATATATATATATATATATATATATATATATATATATATATATATATATAATAAATTTTATTTACTGTTTTTAGCTACAGTAAAAAAATATATATATATATATATAAAATTTATTTACTGTTTTTAGCTACAGTAAAAATATATAGAAAATAAATTTTATTTACTGTTTTTAGCTACAGTAAAAATATATAGAAATATATAGAAATATATATATATATATATATATATATATATATATATATATATATATATATATATATATATATATATATATATACTGTTTTGCTACAGTACAATAAAAGAAAATTTTATAAAATAAATAAATACTGTTTTTTTTATTGCTACAGGATATTTATTTTGCTACTGTAATCTTATTTTTTTAAAAAATAAAATACTGTTTTAATTATTTTGCTACAGTATTTTTTTTATAAAAATATATTACTGTTTGCTACAGTAAAAAAAAATTATATATTTGCAGCTGAATTTGAATCCGCAGTAAAAATTTGTACATAAAAAAAAATTTAATTAGTCAGCACAAAGAATACTTTCATATATTTAATTTAGTTTAATTTTATATCTATTCGGTGCTATTTTCGAACTGCAATTAATTTTTATAAAAATAAATTAATATATTCGAAGACTAGTCGACATATTAAATTGACACAAAAATCTGTTAGATGGCTAACTTCTTATGATATTGTTTCTTTGAGTTTTATCAGATCTGAACAGAATCTTGCAGATTGCTTGACGAAAGACCTGAATAGGACTAAAGTCCTAGAGTCATCGAGGGGGATGGGACTTTGCCCATAAAGGGCCTTCCTGCAGTGGGAACCCAACCTTTGTGATAGGAGATCCCTTGAAGAAGGTTCAATGTGATAAAAATAAGCTGTCAGGTTGGCCAAAGAGCACTTTCTACAGTTTATTTAAAGAAACTTTAGTTCCAATTCCATCCCTATGATTAGTAGTGCTCTGTGTAGTGGTTGAGGTTGAGCTTATAGCTCTTAATGGAATCCGAGGCGATAATTTTCGCGAGATGTGACTCTACACACATCCTTGGAGGAGACCACCTATATAAGAAGGGCTGTCCATAGAAATTCTTATGAAAAAGCAAGGTACTGTGCATGGCCTTTAACGCACAGACTCGCGACGGAGAATTCTGTACTGTGTGTGTGGCAGTTGAAGTCAGGGTCAAAGGAACGTAGTTCAAGACCTGGTTCACTCCGATTCCTTCTGATGAAAATTACTTACACTAAGTGAGGTTAAGTCTCTTAAAGACACCTTACCTATTACATAGTATAAACACCCGATAATCTTATTTTAATTTTAATTTGTTGAGTTTAATAATTATTTCGAAATTTTGAATTTTGTGAGGAATTGTTGGAATAAAATTTAAAATTCCAAAATTCTCAATAATTATTTTATTACCAATTTTCAATTCATTTATTAAAATTTATTCTCATTTATTAATTTTAATTTATTCTCATTTATAGTCATTTATTTTTCTTATTTAATTATTCATTTATTGGATACGTTGTAATTGAATGGCTCTTAATGCCATTGATGTTATTTTGGAAACGTATCCAACGTTCACTTTCTTTTCACCCTATAAATATTTCTCCTCTGCATGCATTGGAAAAAAGAAAACAAGAGAAAAATAGCAGAGAAGGCTTTTCTTTTTAGATAAGTGAAAAAGAAAAAGAGAGGAAAAGAATTTGTTTAAATTCTATTTTAATTTTATTTCGTTCTTTTTAATTGTTTTTATTTATCGGGTGTTGAAAGAAACTTCGTCAACCTCTTCCGCGGTCGTGCTCGTAGGAAGGGAAGTTCCGGTCGTACCTTGGGGTGGTATCTCCGATTAATCCGCACGAAGGACGGAAATACGCCTTAGGGCAGTGCCTCGCACGCTTCCGGATCAATTTTATTTTGGTTTATTTTTATCTACAATTTCTGGAATTTCCATAGCGATTAAAGGTAAGTTCTGTTATTCAAATTTAAACATAAACTAGTTAGATAATTTAATCACAAACAGATTTAGTGCGATTATTTTTCTAACAGTTTTAAATACATATCTAATTGGGAATAGAGACTATACTTTTTTCGACATAAAAATGAATTAATCAATATTGTATAATTTATTATATATACTACAATGAAAATGATTATGTGAGAATCATTTGTTAATTTTCTTTGTAGTTGGGACTAAAAGATATAGTAATACATAACTAATTAGCTAGGCATGATTCATAAGGTCAAAGTTAATGAAACCATGATTCAAATATACTAATAAATTTGAAAATAATTAAGGAGTTTGACTATGTGATAAACCCTAATTATTTAATGAAACTTGAGCTAACTATATATATATACACAATTAGCTGTAGCTAATGACGTGTACACTTATTTGAAATATTCTCTTCAAATTATCTACATAATTCATACGTCATTTGCTCGACTTGTAAATATATATTTAACAAAATAATTATATTTAATTTGAATAATTTGAGTGTGAAACATTCCTATATATATATATAGGAATGTTTCACACTCAAATTATTCAAATTATATATATATATATATATATATATATATATATATATATATATATAGTGTCTCTCTTTCTTAAGTTTTCTTCTCATGTGCCTACTAAAAAATGAGAGTTCAACAATTGCAAGAAAAAACAAACATAAGTTGACTCAGAAAAACATAATTATTAAATTATATATATATATATATATATATATATATATATATATATATATATATATATATATATATATATATATATATATATATATATATATATATATATATATATATATATATATATAAAATATTTTTTTTTCTCAAACTATTAAAAATTTATATTTTACTTTTTTAAAATTTTAAATTTAAAAATAACAGAAATATGTTAACGAATTTTTTTTTATAAAATAAGTAAAAATAATTTAATTATTTTGTTCTCTTTATTGAAGTTGTAGATTTTTAAAAATTAAAAATAAAACAGAATGTAGATTTTTAAAAAAATAATATATATATATATATATATATATATATATATATATATATATATATATATATATATATATATAAATATTTACATAATTTTTTTTTTATTTGAGCCCAAAATGTTGAACATCATTGAATCATACCTAGCGGCGAAATCGAAGCAGGCGAAGGCACCGTGCCGGTGGAGAATCCGCGCCACAGCGCGGGTGTCGGTGACTATCCCGGTGACGTTGCTGCACGCCGAGAACGAGCCGATCATGGGCCGGCCGTCTCGCTCGCGCCGCGCGAGCTCGCGCTGCAGCTCACCGACGTCGAGCAATCCCTCGCCGTCGACTCCGATCTCCACAACCTCGGCGGTGCTCTGCCGCCACGAGAGGAGGTTCGAGTGGTGCTCGTAGGGTCCGACAAACGCGACCCACCGCTCGTCGTCCCTCAGGGCCTGCACCATCCTGCTGCGCATCGTTGACGGGACAGCGATACCCATGACTTCTTGTAAACGCTTCACGGCTGCGGATGTGCCCGAGCCTGAGGCGATGAGCACATCCTCCGGCCCCGCACCCATGCAGCGCTTCACGTAGGCCGTTGCCTCGTGCACCATCCGTGTGATCTTTCCCCCAACAAAACTATCCTCCGTGTGCGTGTTCCCTCCATGCATATATATACATATATATTCATAACTTTTAGTTCCAATAATAATTTTTTACAACAATAATAAGCGTTGTAAATCGTTATTATAAATCTTACAGTAATAAAGGATTAGAGTACTATAATAGAATTTTATTATCATATATATATATATATATATATATATATATATATATATATATATATCCTGGGAGGAGTGTATATCTATTTATATATATATATGTAGAGTACCATAGATAGGGAGAACATGTTGGATGATGTAGTTCTCAACGTAGTGCAAGCACCTCCCGGACGCCGTCTGATCAGCGTAGACGAGGCGGCGCCGACCCCCGAAAGGGGTCTCGAACTCGACATCGGACCCGACGAGCTCCGACCGGAGCCACGCAATCCGCTCCTCACCCCCGCGAAGGCTCCTCTGTGGCGGCGACGACGACGACGACTTCACGGGGAGGAGGCAACGGAGGAGCTCGGAGTTTGCGACATGCGCGTAATCTTCGTAATCTTTCGATTTCTCTTCGGAGCAGTGATCATGCTGATCATGAACCAAATCCATGACTGGAAGGGATGGCATGATCGATATTATGTTAATGAAGAGCTAAATAGTTTTTTTTTTCTTTCTTTGTTTTTTCTTTGTGTATTTGGTGCTTGTATGTGTGTAGTTGTTCTTATAAATTAACATAGGGGTACACAACATATATATATATATATATATATATATATATATATATATATATATATATATATATATATATATATATATATATATATATATATATATATATATAGCAATGCTATGTGTACATCCCGAAAGGGGTGTACATCCTACACCCCACTCATCCAATGGATGGGGTGTCTTTGGAGTCACTTGATGTGACCCCTTCTCACACCCTCACCCATTGGATGGGTGAGGATGTAGGATGTACACCCCGGATGGGGTGTACACATAGCATTTTCCATATATATATATATATATATATATATATATATATATATATATATATATATATATCCTTACATGTCAAGCTCTCTCTTTCTCTCTCTCGCTGTGAACAAAAAAAAAAATGTCAAGGTGTTTAGTCATCCATGCATATGTCGTTTTCACGTAAACATTTTACTTTCTAAATGATCAAAAATTTATTTTAAATAATTATTAGTCTTGAAAAACTTTCATTTAGTTTGTGGATTTTGTGAAAATATACCAAACAAATTAACCAAAAGTTTTTGCTGGTAGCTAAAGAATGATGTATTTATATTTTATATTTAGGGCAACGCTACATGTACACCCCCAAAGGGGGTGTACATCTTACACCCACCCATCTAAGGGTGGGGGGTCACTTCACAAATTGTGAAGTGACCCCTCACCACACCCCACCCATTGGATGGGTGGGGTGTGCGATGTACACCCCCAAATGGGGTGTACAAGTAGCATTTTCCTTATATTTAACATATTTTTGTCGTGTACGAGAGTTTGATTCAAAATTTTTTAATAGATTCAAAATATGAGCTTAATTAAATAAAAATTTTCTTCACATCAAAATCTCTTGTTTTAATATTACGTGAAATTATATAAAATAATTATTATACTCGAAAAATTTAAGTTTTTAAGAATAATTATTTCATATTATTTAATATATTTTAATTAAATAAAATTAAAAAGACGGTGGAGTTTAAATTTTGAATTTTCAACTCTCATACCATATGAAATAATGTAAAACAGTTGTTGTCTCTAAAGTTGTATTTGGTTTGGATATAATTAAGCGAAAACTGCTTATTTCAGAAATAGATATAAAATTTTAAAACAAACAAGAATTAATTAATGTAATTTTGTGTTTATATGAGTATTAGAATTGTATCATGTATAAAAAAATTTATTTTCGATTTAATAATGTGGAAGAAGAAGAATAAAGGAAAGAATTTTTTTTAATTGATGAAATTGTTTTTTATCTTAAAAATCTATTTTAATTTTTTTTTTTAATTATAATTTGTATTATTTAAATTTAGTTTTTGTATATAAAAAATTTAATTTATTAAAAAAATTTAAATTTATATAAAATTTTTAAAATTTGTATATAAAAAATTTATATAAATTTTAAAATTTTAAAAATTATTAAAAATTAAAGTTAAATATTTTAAATTTTATAAAATTTAAAAATTTTATAAATTTATAAATTAAAAAAATTTAATTTAATTATCTTAAAAAATATGCAAAAAATAGTAACAACCTTGTCCCAATCTAAAAGATGGTGAAAATAAGTTGTTCCCACCTTAACATGACCTTTATAAGTTGTTCCCATCTTAACACTTTCCATCTAAAACATGTTTGTTTGGGAATGGGATAAGACAGAACTAGCTATTTCAGGGATAAGTATAAAGTACGGAACTAGTGTAAAAAAGTGTTTGAGATAGTTCCAGAAATAAAAGATTTTGTGTTTGGTATGAGAATGAGAAATAAGAGAAATAAATAATTTTAATTGGGATAAATTATCTTTGAGCAATGCTATATGTACACCCCCAAAGGGGGTGTACATCTTACACCCACCTATCTAAGGGTGGGGGGTCACTTCACAATTTGTTAAGTGACCACTCACCACACCCCACCTATTGAATGGGTGGGGTGTGTGATGTACACCCCAAATGGGGGTGTACAAGTAGCATTTTCCTTAAGAGTAATGCTATATGTACACCCCCAAAGGGGGTGTACATCTTACACCCACCCATCTAAGGGTGGGGGGGTCACTTCACAATTTGTGAAGTGACCCCTCACCACACCCCACCTATTGAATGGGTGGGGTGTGTGATGTATACCCCAAATGGGGGTGTACAAGTAGCATTTTCCTTAAGATGATGGTTGGGAAGAGTGAGAACAGTAATTCTCACTTATTCTAGTTGTGCCGGAATAAGCTATACCAATTAATTCCTGATGCGTTTGAAAAAATAAAAAGAATATTCCTTCTATTTTCGGTTTTATACCGAATCTAAACGAGCATTTAAAGATGGAAACAACTTATTTCCATCCCTAATTAATTTTGTCTAGGTATAAAAGGAGTAATAAACTCTTATCCCCTTTATACCCCAACTTTACGGGGCTAAAAAGTTTGAGCTTCAAGATAATATAATTGTTTTGGACTTTGCTAGGTGTACACCCCAAAAGGGGTATATATCCTACACCCCACCCCATTCTGAGATGGATTTACCTCCACTCGTCACATTAAGTGACGAGTGAAATTCACCCCACCCCAGAATGGGGTGGGGTGTAAGATGTGAACCCCCAAAGGGGTGTACACTTATACATTCCAAATTGTTTTATATTTTATACTCAATAAAATAAGTATAATATATGTAAGAGTTTAATTAAGAACTAAAATATTGAAATTGAAAAAGCGAGAACCATAAATTTGTTATCACGTAGAAATAGTACAAGACCAATTCATTCAGTGCCCATAAATGTATATTGGTAAGGTGATTGAATTAATAAAAATTGAAATTAAGGATGTGAGGTTTGAAAGGGATATATATATATGAGCAATGCTACATGTACACCCCCAAAGGGGTGTACATCATACACCCCACCCATCTAATGGGTGGGGTAATTTCAAAGGTCACTTCAAGTGACCCTTACTATCACCCCACCCATTGGATGGGTGGGGTGTATGATGTACACCCCGAAAGGGGTGTACACCTAGCATTTTCCTATATATATATATATATATATATATATATATATATATATATATATATATATATATATATATATATATATATAAAGAGAGAGAGAGAGAGTTTTTTATATTTATAAATTATTTTCGATAATAAAATATTCACATTGACGGTCGACTTCTAATACATAATTTACACTAATAAAAATATTTAGAAACTAATTTTTATAATTTCTCAATATTATTTATTTTTAAAATAAATAGTCTCAAGATAAATAATTAAAAATAAAATTTTATAAAAAATAATAATTAAAAATTTAAATTTTAAATCAAAAATACTGATTTTATTCTGAATAGCAAAAGATAAACAATTCTATCAAAAACTCATTAAATCTGAAAATGTCAGCTTACAAATACATGACATATATTGCCATTGAAAATGTCAGCTTTGGACCTCTTACAAATATAAAATTTAGTTTTAAAAATTTTCTAATAGCACATATTATATCTAGCGGAGTGAACTGTAAATTCGAATATCTCATCATAGAATATATATATATATATATATATATATATAAATTTAAAAATAATTTAAGTTTAAGTTGGCAATTTGAACATAGAATTTTGTTTGAAATGTATAAATTTAAATTTAAATTCAAATTTTAAACTTATAGTTCAAATCTAATCTCAAACCTAATTATAAATTTATAATTAATTAATTTCAAAACAAATTTTATTAAACAATTCTAATGGAAATATTATGTATTATAATTTCACACATACGAAAACTTATTGGCCAATTTGTTGGATGCTAGGAGAATTTGATACAAGATAATTTTTTAGCTTAGTAGTATGCTTTTACTAAAATCCCAAACTTAACTATTTATACATACTCAAGTGACCTTTCACCTAGTCTTATAAATTTATAAGCTCTTTAAATTTTTACATAAATTCTTAAACTACCAACTCTTAGAATTCTTTAGGTTAAGAAACGTTAGAATTCTTTAAAAAATTTTTTGACTTTTCAAAATAAATTTTATATTCCTAAATAAATTTATAACTAATAAACTAATTTAGATTTTGAATTCAAAATTTAAGCTCCAAGTCGACTTTGAATTAAATATTTAAAATAAAACCATATTTAATAAAATAAAATGCAAATTTAAATTTTAATTAAAAATTTGAGATCCTAATCTATTTAATGAATTAATAGTAAATAATTTTTTAATATTTTTATAACAAAATATAAAAACTAATTTCAAACTTAACCTCAACTTTGAATTCAAATTAAAATACAAATTCAAAATCAAATTAAAATATTAACTTATATAATTAATAAAAATAAATATTTATTGAGAGAGTATGTGAAAGGTCATAAAAATTTAATTTTTATGCGTATTTAAATTAATATTAAAAATTATATTTATGAAGAGGATATATGAAGAGTTTAGAGACATTTATTAATAGGTAAATATAATTTACTAAAATATTTTTATTAATAGTAAATGATTTTTTTAATATTTTTATAATAAAATATATTTATAATTAATTTAAAATTTTAAAATTTAATTTCAAACTTAAACTCAACTTTGAATTCGAATTAAAATACAAATTCAAAATCAAATTAAAATATTAACTTATATAATTAATTAAAATAATTAAATATAGATTTATTAAGAGAGGATGCTCATAAAAATTTAATTTTTATGAATATTTAAGTTAATATTAAATATTATATTTATGAAGAGGGTATATGAATAGTTTAAGATAGACTTATTAATGGGTAAATACAAGTTACTAAAATGCCATTCATACAAAAGGGTGAGAATAAATTATTAATATTAATTAATTATAATAATTTTAAATTTGAACTATAAGTTTAATTTTGAATTAAAATTTGAATTTCTATTCTAAATGTCAATTATACATCAAGATAGTAAATCTAAATTTAAATTTATTTTTTCAATTAAAATTTTATTTACATTGAATTGAATCATCTGAAGTTCTTTGAATTAAAAAAAAAAAAATTCATGTTTAAATTTACAATTTAAGTATAATATGTCAACGAAACTAAAATTAGAATTAAAAAATAACTTAAAATTAATTAAGTTAACAATTTGAATATAGAGCTTTATTTTACAACATATATTTGAATCTGAATTTAGATAGTAAACTAAAATTCAAATTGTATTTCAATTATAATTACAAATTAATAATTTATTGAATTCAAAAAAAAATTAATTAAATAATTTAAATTTGAATTCACAACAAATATTATTCAATAATCATTATAAAATTAATGATGTGAATAATATTTTAATAATTTGCACGTATCGATAAACAGGATGAGACGGAACTAACAAATATATTTATTTATAATAATAAGAATAGATATATGAGAATTGTAGCCAATTAGTTGGGAGAAAATTGATTGACTTAGCCTAATTAGCAACCGCAGGTCAAATGCAATTTGAAAAGTGAAAAGTAAACATTTTTCCAAGTTTGCATGTTAATGTACCGAGATGAAAAGGCATTCCAACGACTTCGTTTTCTCCTTGATTTATTGTCATTGTCGATTAAATCCATTAATAGCATGTAACAAGTGTGAATATAATGCCATTATTATATGAGAATTGAGATGAAATAAGATTTGACCAAATGAGATTGGGGCAAAACCGAATTAGCAGAATTTAGATGAAATTAGACCGAAACGATCGAGAAACTGGTGGTGTAACTCATGAAACAAATAAAGGGGTTAATTTTCAGATATTAATTAATTAATATAAGCAAAATATTAATATTGTTATATGTATATAGAGTTAGATTTTTATGCTTTTCAAAATAGAAAAGTTTTCGTGTTTGTAAGTTGTTTTTAATAATGGGACAGTCGATTCGGCGATCGGTTTCGTTAAATATGATGTATAATTAATGGTAGAACTATATAAAAACTAAATTTTATAATTGTTTTACTTTGTTTGCTTAGTGTACGTACGTTGAGTAGTCTCAAAATTAACGGCTGAAAATATAAATTTAACAAAAAATAATGATAAAAAATTTAAATTTTAAATCGAAAGTATTGATCTTTCTCTTAATGTTAAGTAGAATTTTCTATTAAAGTTTTATCTAATTTAGATTGTTCTATATTATTGAACCTACAAACGTGCCACATTGGCCGTTAAAATAGTAGTTTTTGAGACTTTTTGATCAATTGGTAAATGAAGTTGAAAAATTATAAAATTTAGTTTATAAATAATTCTAATAGCGTAGATCATGTCTAATTGAGCCGATTGCCGAATCGAATGTCTTATCATCGAAAATAGCTTACAAGTGTAGAGACCTCAATACTTTCAAAAGTATAGAATATATATATATATATATATATATATATATATATATATATATATATATATATATATATATATATATATATATATATATATATATATATATATATATATATATATATATGCTAAATTACAGAAAATTCCAGTGTAATATTCTGCTTTTTTACTTTACCCCTCTGTCCTTTAAAAGCCTATATTTTGCCCCTCGTAATTACCGAAATGTGCATTTACCCTCCGCCGTCACGATTCCGTGAGTGAGCCGTCAGTTTTTTTTAAAAAATATAATTGGATATACCCAAAATATCCTTGGAAAATATCCCTTAAAAAAAAAAAAAAGAGGGAGAGACTTCGGAAAAAAAAAAAAGGAAGAGACTTCGGAAAAAAAAAAAAAAAAAAAAACACACACACAGAGGGAGAGCCCTCCCACGTCGTGCTCATCGTTGTCGTCGTGCTCCGTCGTTGTGCTCCTCATCGTCGCCGCCGCCGCCGCCTTCCTCTACCGCTCGAAGAGCTCATCCGAGCCCTCCCACGGCGCAGGTCAGCACGCGGGTACGGGGACCCGCGACTCCTCTGGCGCGGGACTGCGCCGCCCAGGCCCTCCCCAGCGACGGCGCGTCAGGTGCTGCCCGAGGCGACCCGCGCCTCCTCTGGAGTGGGACTGCGCCGCCCGGGCCCTCCCCAGCGACGGCGCGTCAGGTGCGGCCCGCAGCCCGACGGCGCTTCAGGTTGCCGCACCATTGCGCGTAGCACGCGCGCGCTTTCCTAGTGCGCGCGCGTGCTGGCGCAGTTCAGCGCGCGGGTGCGGGGACCCGCGCCTCCTCTGGCGCGGGTCAGCGCGGGGTGAAGGGGTCCACCATGTGGCGGGCCCCCATAGGCCGCCGCGCGGGCACCCCCGACCTCTCTGTCGTCCTTGCAAAGGAAAGGGATAAGAAGGGTATTTTCATCAATTTACCACATCTATTAACGCCGTTGCCCCTAAAGACATTTCGGTAATTATAAGGGGACAAAATATAGGCTTTTAAATGACAGGGGAGTAAAGTGAAAAAGCAAAATATTACAGAAGAATTTTCTGTAATTTAGCCATATATATATATATATATATATATATATATATATATATATATATATATATATATATATAGAAAGAGAGAGAGAGAGAGAGAGAGAGAGTGAGAGTTCGGCTACTATACTATTAATAGTACTAAGTTATCGGTACTATCATTTTTTCTACCCTTAGATCAATCACTTTGATCATTTTCATCCGTTAGATTTTACTATTTTCCCAATCACCTATTAAACCCAAGGGGTCCACTATCATCTCAACCATACATCTATTAATCCAATGGTTAAAAACTTAATAATATTAATGACTTTGTACTATTAATAATATTCTAGTCTAACTCTCTTTATATATATATATATAGCAGAGCTTATATACTCTCAAAAGCATAAGCACATTTGTGCTTGTGAATTTTTTACTATTGGATTTGCATTGGGATTTGTGTTATTTACTTTTTCTTTCTCTCTCTTTAGTTGACTTTACAAAAATACAAATTCCAATACAAATCTAATGGTAAAAAATTCACAAGCACATTTGAACTTGTATTTTTGAGAGTATATAAGCTCTACTATATATATATATATATATATATATATATATATATATATATATATATATATATAGTCTGGCTACTATATTTGTAAAAGTACCAAGTAATTAGTGCTTGTAAGTTTTGTACCGTTAGATCTATTCTTTAACTAATTTCACTCTTTAGATCATATTATTATACCAATCATTTACTAAACTCAAGGGATTCACTATCATTCTAACCACACATCTTTCTCTCTCTTTAGTTGACTTTACAAAAATACAAATTCCAATACAAATCTAATGGTAAAAAATTCACAAGCACATTTGAACTTGTATTTTTGAGAGTATATAAGCTATACTATATATATATATATATATATATATATATATATATATATATATATATATATATATATATATATATATATATATATATATATATATAGTCCGGCTACTATATTTGTAAAAGTACCAAGTAATTAGTGCTTGTAAGTTTTGTACCGTTAGATCTATTCTTTGACTAATTTCACTCTTTAGATCATATTATTATACCAATCATTTACTAAACTCAAGGGATTCACTATCATTCTAACCACACATCTTTTTATTCAATGGGTAAAAATTTATAAACCCTGCTTGTAAGTATAGAAGACACACACACACACACACACACACACACACATATATATATATATATATATATATATATATATATATATATATATATATATATATATATATATATATATATATATATATATATATATATATATATATATATATATATATATATAAAGTTCTGCTATTATGCTTGTGCAAGTACAATGTAATTGGTGTTTGTAAGTTTTCTACCGTTAAATCTACCTCTTTGATCATTCTATTACACTAACCACTTACTTAACTCAAGGGGCCTACATCATTCTAATTATATATCTTTTCATCCAAGAGTTAAAAACTCATAAGCATCAATGACTTGATAATTTTAAAAATATAGAAGCTCAATTATATATATATATATATATATATATATATATATATATATATATATATATATATATATATATATATATATATAGTAAGACTTATATATGATTTTAAAAATACAAATTTATTCATACTTGTGAATTTTTTATCATTAGATTTGTATTAAAATTTATACTTTTTATTTTATCTTTCTCTCTCATTAATTAATTTTATAAAAATATAAATTTCAATACAAATTCAATAATAAAATATTCACAAGTATTGATAGACTTATATTTTTAAAAATATATATGTAAGTAAATTTATTTATATATTAAAATAGAACAGGTCAGCTTTTACGTTTCTAGACGGCAACTATTGTTTTGGAAACCGTAAGCCTAACGCTGTGTTGATGTTTTTAGATTCAACATGTATATATATATATATATATATATATATATATATATATATATATATATATATATATATATATATATATATATATATATAGGAAAATGCTACTTGTACACCCGTGAGGGGTGTACATCTCACACCCTCACCCATCTAAAGGTGGGGGTGTGATGAGAGGTCACTTGATGTGACCCGTAAAAAATATCGCCACCATTAAAAAAGTGGAAATATAAGATGTACATCCCTTCGGGGTGTACATGTAGCATTGCTCATATATATATATACACGTCGTTTCTCATATAGGTCTAAACCTTTGTCATTGTTGAGCAAATAGAAATTTGGTAAATGAGACTATGACCCTGAAAATTCCAGACAAAAGTAATTAATATTTCTAAAGTCAGACTACGAAGCAACATAATTTTGCACCCGATATTTTCAGATAAAGCATAAAATTATGAGCTATGCTACATGTACATTTTATTTGGGATGTACATTCTACACCTAGTCCATTCTAAGATGAGCATTCATTTATTCGTCACTTCGAAGTGACGAGTAAAATTCACTTTATCCTAAAATGAATGGTGTGGAAGATGTATACCTCAAATGATTGAGGTGTACATTTAGCTTTTTTTTTTAATTTATTGATCACTTATCAGCAGTACTTGAGAAAATACTACTATTTATGACCAATTTTGTGCCACATTTTCTAATTTACGAAATAAAAAAAACTTGTGAGAAAGAGGTATGCCAGCAATTGAAAGCATCATTTAAGTCATTAATTACTAGAGGAGTACATGCCCATGCTTTTGAGTGTTGGAATGTTCTAGTGCCTAAATTAATTTTGTTGCCAAAAGATACATAATAGTACATGCAATATGTTTGTACATTTTGTGGAAGAGGACCACAAATTGTGAACAAGAGAACCTGTTTGTAAAATTGTCATTTGCTGAGAATCATAGCTATTATCATAAGAAACATATACTATTGTGGAGAGAATTAATCCGGCATTATAATATTTGTTATTAATAGAGCAAATGCATTGAATTTAGTCAACACATCAAAAATAATTTTTATCTTGTTAATATCACTACGTACCCAATAATTTAAGATGTTTATTGATTAATTTTTCACATCCTATTTACTGTTTTGGTCTGTGAGGGTGTGGCACTCCAATAATCTCATATCGGATGAGAATAAAAATTGTGATTGGATATATAAAAGATCATGGATATTAGAAATAATAACTTGCCTTAAATATTTTGGGTCCGTGGTTTGGGTCCAACAAGTTAGTATTGTTAGTGGGTCAAATCGTTATATTTACTATCAGAGTTAATCATCAGTCAAAAATGTGTGACGAGTCTCGACTAAGACAGAGTCTGAATGATAAGATGACATACTATATCAGGGTCTAAATGACAAGATGACAGACTATACTAGAATCTAAATGATAAGACTAGAGAAATAAGTTTTATATCGCCTGATGATTTTAGATTGCGTATGTGATTGGATTGACGAGAACATCAGGTCTAAACGGAGGAGTCTATATATGATATCCCAATAGTCCCACTTCGGATAGGAATGAGGATTGTGATTGGATATACAAGAGATGATCCACACTAGTAATAATAACTGGATTAAGTATTTTAGGTCGATGGTTTGAACGCAATGAGTTATTATTGTTAGCGGGCCGATTTTTTTATAGTAAATTCAATTTTGTCCAAGTCATGCTAGATTAGGTTTGGACTGGTTCCAAATTAATTTCTAGTGATATCAGGTTTGGAGTACTGGTTCAAAAAGATTAGGTTTTGTACATTTTTACCTTGTTGATTTGACTATTTGAGCCTAATTATGCACACTAATAAATTAATCAAAGTTTTAGTTTCCATTTTGTAACACTTGTAGATTACAAGACAAGTACATGTATCATGCTTGATGCATATTAAATTGAGCTATACTATATGTACATCCCATTTGGAGTATACATTCTACATCTAGCCCATCCTAAAATGAGCATTCATCCATTCGTCACTTCGAAGTGACGAGTAAAATTTATTCCATCCTCAAATGAGATGTACATTTAGTTTTTTCCTATTAAATTTGCCTTAAATAATTTGTCCTGTGGGCATCGATATTCACATCTCTCGAGGCACATCTAACATACACGGATAACAAAATCACAACTTTCATTCATTACTAACAAAAAAAAAAACATTGGGAAAACACAAATTTAGTGTTTATTTGTGAGCTAATTACAAACAAAGGACCACATTTTTTCTACCATGCATAAGAGAGTTGTAAGAAGCACAAAAGAGTGACTACTGAGTTCACCTGCAGCCAAAAACACTTGGCCATTTTATTGACAGCATCAGAAATTAAAGGGCCACTTTATGTTGATACATAAATGCAGATTACTCCGACTTTTTAATCCGCCATTCGGATGATGCATCGAAGGCTTTCCCCTTTGAGCATGTAATCGAACGCCTTGTTGATCTCCGAGAACGGCACGCTGTGCGTGATGAACTTCTCCAGTTCAAGCTCCTGCACCATTCGACGCATCGTTTAGTCGATATTTCCACAAGCACTTCCAATTAATGAAGAAGTGGTGCAGATCCCAGAATTTTTACTCTTTCGCTCCGAATCGAACTAACTTAGACAATTTTGTAGTGTTCATTTGGTTTGCAATTTGGTTCTGGTTGATAGAATGTTTCTCAACAAAACCAAAACAAATTGAAATACTGAGTAATAAAATCAAAATTTTGAAATATCGGTTAACCAGCTCAAAATGGTCTATAGTTCAGGTAAGTTCTGTAAATTTTTTCTATAAGAATACAAATAGTGAATACAAATGGTTTGGTTTAGTTTGGTTCGCGGATTTACCTTATTCATGTACTTCTCTACAACCGAAGGGAGATCGGAGCGCGGTTTGTAGTTGCCGAAGAAGGTGCCCTTCAGTGTTTTCTCATTGAGGAAGTTCACAGGGTGGGTCTTAAATACCGCGTCTTTGTGCGGCACCCCGACTAACACCGCCACACCCCAACCCTGAAAAAGAGAAAAGAAAACAATAACAATAAGAACAGTACTGATTGATTAACATTTCAGCGCTAGTTCGCATCTGAATCAATAGAATTTTAATGATTTAGTGCTTATACATCGTGCACGCATTCGAATGCTGATATCATGGCATTTATATTGCCAGTGCACTCCACGCTGCGATCGACTCCACCGTTCGTCATCTCAGCAAGAACCTGGAATAACATATCAGAGTCATGAACCTGGAATATCATGTAACAATTTCGTATGTTTCAGTAGGAACAAACCTCTTGTACTGGTTTGTTGTATTCGCTAGGATTCACGAAATCGGTGACACCGAACTTCTTAGCTGCAAATTAATAAAAGACTCAGACAAAAAAAATGAATGAAACGGAATATGATTACCTCGCTAAATTGGAATTTTATATATGAGGTTGGTTTTTTTTTTTCTTCACCTTCTTCATATCTGTTTGAGTTTAAATCGACACCGATAATCCTCGATGCCCCTGCAAGCCTCGCTCCCTCGGCAGCCTAAAAGCATGTTTTGAAATTACGAATTCGTAATCGAAATCACTTCGTTAGAAACTAAAAATTTAAGCACGGGGAATGTCGAAAGAGACTCACCGAAAGACCCACAGCTCCCAAACCGAAAATCGCCACTGTCGAACCCTTTCGTGGTTTAGCAACATTAAGAGTCGCACCGAGACCTAAAGAAACATCAAAATAAACAAAAGTTTTGAGTATAATGCTTAGATTTTCTGGAGTTTGCGAATATATCTATCTAAAAAGTTCTAATACGTTCGTATCTGTTTGTTCCTGCCGTTTGATTTACCGTTAGTTTTTTTGGGACAGACACAGCGTAATCTTTGAGTTCACCATGTTGAGCATCAAATTACTAAACACATCCTTATGGCCTTACCTGTTGAAATGCCGCAGCTTAGAATGCAGACTTTATCGAGCGGAGCCAAAGGATTGATCTTGGCCAGGCAACCGACATGGACGACGGTGTACTCGCTGAACGTGGAGGTACCGACGAAGTGATATATCGGCTTCCCGTTGATTGAAAACCTCGTCTTGCCATCGCCGATCATCACTCCCCTGTCGGTGTTGATCCTGAGAAGGTCGCACATGTTGCTCTCCTCGGACTTACAATGAGCGCACTCCTTGCATTCGCCGGTGAAAACTGGGAGGACGTGGTCTCCCGGTGCTAGATCGGTCACGCCCTCGCCTACACTTTCTACAATACTGAGAAGTAGACAACCGAAAAGAAAAGGAAAGATTTTATGCATTAGATAATCAGAATTTGAACTCGCAAAATGATGAACATTTTGTGTGTGTCGAATTTGATGGCATATAATGAAAGGCATACCCTCCGGCTTCATGGCCGAAAATCCGAGGAAAAACAGGAGTCTGCCCCTGCAAGATTTCGATCATTTCTGACATGTCAGTCATCGAGCTCAGTCGAAACAGACGAAATTACGAATATTTTCAGCTGTTCGTAAACGGTTTCGCTGCTGCATGAAAAGACAGAATTCATTTTGGACTTTCGCATTGCGAATATATATACCTTAGCTTCCCAGAAGTAGACATCAGTGTGGCAAAGGGAAGTGTAGAGGATCTTGAGCCGAACCTCCATCACCTGAGGAGGCGCCACCTCGACCTCCTCGATCACCAACGGCTTCCCCGCCTCCCATGCAACCGCAGCTGTATCGACGAAGCAGCAGATATTACATTCATTGTCATTTAATCCATAAAAAGCAAAGGAAAATTGAATCCTCTGTCAGATAGTTGACGCTAACCATTAATTCAAAAACTCAAGCCGTTAGAAATACGCAATCAGACACAACGTCCACAGATTTCAACCGAACTCAATTCATCTGGACGTTGAATATATTGTTCGGTCTCTTGTCGTTAGGTCTATTGTGGACCGCAGTCTCATTCAACTTATTAGACTCATATCTCCTGAGCCTCTTGTCACGGAGCAGAAAATTGAATTAAATAAATAGTCAACATCCTCTGTGTTACAAGATCAGTGCATCAGTTCCTCGCATTCGGACAATCGCATAAACATCGCGCGATCTCTATAGCGCGTTTTGAAATTGGTATCTGAACATTAAAAAGTTAAAACTTTTGATCTCAAATGTTTACAGGTGTTTGGTTCTTCGAAAATATCTCAGAAAATAGTTTTCGGGCTGAAAAAAAGTATTTTGCGTCCGTTTGATTCTTAGAAAAAATAGTTTTCTAGAGAAGTTTTTTCCAAATTTTAGGAATAATAGTGTTTTCAATTTTCAGATTTTTTATCCGGAAAAAAGAAAACTTTGAAAAAGGTGTTTTCTTTTTTTTTTTTTTTGAGAGAAAGGCAGCATGCTGCCGCTTCATTCATTACGGGGGATGAATTTGGCAGGGAGGCAACGACCGCGGAAGTCGAGGTCTTGCCGAAAAAAAAAAAAAAAAAAAAAAAAAAAAAAAAAAAAAAAAAAAAAAAAAAAAAAAAAAAAAAAAAAAAAAAAAAGGTAGAGATCAAGCGCAGAATCTCGACCAATAGGAGCGGAAAAGCCTAATGTCGGCGAGGATCTCGCGGAGGGAGCGCCGCTTGCTAACGAAGATTCTTCTGTTCCTTTCTAACCAGATGAACCACCACGTGGCGGCGATTGTTAACAGCGCTCTCTTCCCCAGGCTCCCCTGTTTAACCGCATGCGTTTCCCACAGTCCTACGACAGATGGGTTGTTGCGGATTTCCAGACGGTTCGGTAGCAGTGTCTCTAGCAGCGCTCGGACAGCGGGACAGGAGGCAAACAAGTGCTCCGCTGTTTCGTCGTAGCCAAGGCAGAACTCACAGGAGGTGGACCCAATCCAGTTTCTTTTGATTAGTATGTCTCTCGTCAGCACGCGCTTCCTGAGCACTAGCCAAACGAAGATTTTAACTTTTAACGGTGCCTTGATTTTCCAAAGTGTCACGAACCGTGTGTCGGCTTCCCCGCTGTCTTGTAGGAAGCGGTACAAAGACCTGACTGAGAAAAGCCCGGACGAAGTCCAACGCCAGTGGAAGATGTCTCTGCTGTTTGTCAGGCAGATGTTGGCTAGTGCCAGTTTCAGCTCTCGAATCGACCCGTCAAGGGTTGGGAGACCTTGGATGAGGCCTTCCAGAATCTTCTCCCAGTTCCAGCCGTCAGGGCCGGCGCAGTCTATAACCCGGAGGTTCTTGTTGGTAGCCGACTGGTAAAGATCGGGGAAAGCGGTTGCAAGGCTCGAGTTCCCTGACCAGATATCTGACCAGAAGCCTGTCAGTTCACCGTTTCCTACCGAGCGAGTCAAGCCACATTTGAAGGGTTCCCTCGACCCGAGCACACTTTTCCACCAATGCGAGAGGGGTTTGAAGGAGGGTCCTTCGGTGAGGGGCGTTCTCCGGCGGTAGTAGAGGTTCTTGACGAGGGTTCCCCAGGGGATACCTTCCGCGGTGAAATATCTCCACCACCACTTCGCGAGTAGGGCGGTGTTTAAGTTCACTAGGTTCAGGACGCCCAGGCCCCCGTCCCTTTTGCTTCTGCAGACGGTTCTCCAATCCACCAAGCAGCTGCCCCCTGATATGGAGCTCCGACCTTTCCAGAAGAAGGCCCTGCGCAGCGAGTCAATTTTTTTGAGGGCCCAGGCCGGTGCTCTGAAGACCGAGAGGTAGTAGAGAGGGAGGTTCGATAATACAGAGTTCACAAGGGTTAGTCTCCCCCCTTGCGATAGGAGTTTAGCCTGCCACCCAGCGATACGATTGTCAATTCTGTTGATTATGCGATGCCAGTCGTTTTTTGGGATGGCTTCCTGCTTCAGAGGTAGACCAAGGTATTTGATAGGAAGCGACCCCAGCTTGCAGTCCAGCGCTGCCGCCATTCTTTCCCCTTTAGTGGAGTCCCTGCCCAGGAAGTACAGTTCCGACTTCGTCCTGTTGATTTTGAGTCCGGAGGCCCACTCGAAGGTCCGCCACAGGAACCGGAGGTTGCGGATTTGCTTGGGCTTCGCTTCGCAGAAGAAGATCGTGTCATCTGCGTATTGAATAATGGAGGTTTTCGCTTCCCTCGATGGCCCTACACCTTGCAGGAGGCCGTTCTGGACGGCGCGGGCGGTCATTCTCGCTAGGCCTTCTGCCACTAACAGATAGAGGAAAGGCGAGAGCGGGTCCTCTTGGCGAAGGCCTCTCTTCATTCTGAACCACTTGGTGGGGTTACCATTGACGAGGATGGCGACCTTGCCGTTTGCGGTGCACTGGTGAATCCATCCGCACCAAGTTGGGTTGGCGCCGAGGCATCGGAGTGTGTGTTGGAGGAAGTCCCAATTCACGTGGTCGAAGGCTTTTTCGAAGTCTGTTTTGACTCCCACGCAGTCGCGCTTCTTGCTCCCACCCCAGCTGATTAATTCGCTGGCCGTAGCAAAGGAGTCCAGAATGAACCTTCCTTTGACGAAAGCAGACTGCGAGGGGGAGATGATGCTGCCAAGCACTTTTACCAGTCTGTTTGTCAGCACCTTAGAGATGATTTTCTGGACACAGTTGATGAGGCTGATCGGCCGGAAGTCGTTGGCAGTTTTGGCTCCTTCTACCTTGGGGATGAGGCAGATGTGCGAGTAGTCAATGGGCCCAGTGTTTAGGGAGCCGTTGTAGAGATCCACGAAGATCAAGGCAAGGTCGTCTTTGATCACATCCCAGAATTTCTGGTAGAAAACCATACTGAACCCGTCGGGTCCCGGCGCTTTATCCCCGCTCATCTGGAAGGTTGCGGTCTTGATCTCCTCCAGGGAGAAGGGAGAGGTTAGATGATCCGAACCCAGCTCCGAGTTGTCACGGAAGAGATCGCTCCAATCGCCGAAGGCAGAGGGGGGGAGGTTAGCCGGTGCAAAGCGTTCTTTGAACATACGATAGAAGTAGTCGGCCTTGTCCAATTCCCTATCGAGAGTGGTACCTTCGTCCGAGATACTCCCAATCCGGTTGGCTCTGTGTCTTCCATTTGCCATGGCGTGGAAGAATTTGGTGTTGCCGTCCCCCTCTTTGAGCCAGTGCTGTTTGGCTCTGGTCTTCCAAAGGATCTCTTCTTCGCGAATGGTTGCTTCCAATTGGGCCTTGAGGTTCTTTCGCGAGTCAAGTTCACTTTGGGTCAGCACCCGGAGCTCCTCCAAGGAGTCCAGTTTTTGAATCTCCTCCGACGTTAACCGCTTGGCGTTAGAGATGCTATGGAAACTCGAGGAACGCCATTCTTTGATCCGTTTTCGGCAGTGGCGCAGCTTAGCGTTGAAAGTAAGGATACTCGCTTGTGGCCCAGGTCTGCTCTCGATTTCGTTCCACCAGGTCGGCAGCAGCGAGACGAAGTCAGTGCGGGTAAGCCAGACTTTTTCGAATTTGAACTCGAGAGGCCCAGGATTCCTATGCGTCCTGAGAAGGAGTGGAGAGTGGTCTGATGTGATCCGCGGAAGCACCGAGACCGAGGAGAGAGGAAAGGCGAGGTCCCATTCAGTCGAGATAAGGAAACGGTCGAGTTTGGCAAGGGTGGGGGGGCTCTGCATGTTGGACCAGGTGAAGCTTTGGTTAAGAAGGGGAAGGTCCACTAAATCCAGGTCATTGATCAGCTTGGAGAACAAGGACGATAGGCGGTTACTCCAGGTGCTACCACGTCTTTCGGACGGGGACCGAGTTAGGTTGAAGTCGCCACACAGTGCCCATGGCCCGCTGCATGAGGCTTTGAGCGCCGCCAGCTCTTGACAGAAGGCATGCTTTCCCGCCCAGGTGGGTGGGCCGTATGCGTTGGTCAGGTAAAAGACGGTGCCACTACGGAGGCACTTCAGGTGAAGAGTGAGGGAATGGTCTCGCACCAGGACCTCAGAGCAGACGAAGAACTTGGAGTTCCAGCAGGTAACGACACCGCCGGAAGCCCCGGAGGAGGGAATGAAATGGCAGCTGTCAAAACCCGGTCCCGCAAAAGAAGACAGAAAGGAGCGCGAGATCGAGCTCAGCTTGGTTTCTTGTAAGCAAAGTACAGACGCGTTAAGACCCCTAATAGTCGATTTTACCAGTCCGCGCTTGGTAAGATCGTTAAGACCCCTGACATTCCAGGAACAAAGCTGTAACATAACAAAGGAAAAACACCAGTAGCAACCTCCGGTAAGGCACGGCAGGGCCGGTAGCGGCGCGGCTAGATCCCGGGCCCGGCCGCGGCCAGGAACGACGCAGCGTCATCGTCGCTCAGTTGGACGCCCAGTTTGGCGCACCGACGTTTGATCCTTAAGAGCGTCGCACCCCGCCCACCATCGCTGACGCCGCCGTCGCCCGCAGGGTGTGGGCTCAGGAGAGCTGATTTCCGAGCCATCGCAGTAGCAAGGGCTTGCTTCCCCCCTTTCTTCGCCAACCTTGGGCTCCGCCTGGGGGGGCACCGGTTGAAGGAGCCCGACAGAAGGAGGGGCACCGTAGGCTGCAAGTGGCAAGAGTGCTGCGGCAGAACGGGGGAGGCGGCGGCAGGCCCACCCGTAGCACGAGGCGTCGTTCCCGCCGGGTCGGCAGGGCCCAGGCACGACTCGGGGACCGGAACGGGTAGCCCTGGTGCAGTCCCAATGGTGCGCAGCACCGCCGGGACCAACTCCCAGTCCACGCGCAGGAGGGGTCCACCGAGGCCAGGGTTGACGGCAGAGCCGACTGCTGGGCAGGGACCGGAGGCCCCCCAGGCCAGCGGAAATGGGGGCCGCGAGCCGGTCCCGGTGAAATCGAGGGCTGGGCCTCCGAACTGTAACGGCCCGACCCCGGTCATCAGGAGGCCCAGAGGCCCAACCATGACTCCGGGGGACCCGCCGGCGGAGGACGGAGGAGGTGGAGGAGCGGGACGGGGCTCGCGGAGGGTGAGCCGGGGGTCAGGCCCAGGCGGGAGGTCCTCTCGGTGCCCAGCGGAGAGGTCAAAGAGGGCCGTCGGGCGAAAAGAACCAGAGCTGGGGGCCGGCCCACCCATCCCCAAGGTCGCCAGGAGGGGGGGTGGCCTGGGAACGGCACGGGCCGGAAGCGCCCCCGGTGAGTAAAGGCGGGGAAGGGGGCCCAGCCCGCTTGGAAGGGGAAGAGGCAGCGAGATCGGGCCGGGCCTGGTGAGAAGGCCCCTGCGCCTAGCGCGGGGTCCAGCAGGGAGCAGCGGGGCTAGAGGCCCAGTCCATCGGCTCGACGAGGGGGGGCCCTGGTCTAACACGGGCGCCCCGGCGTAGGTGGGCCCCGGCCCGGGGAGGGAGGGGGGGCGCCTGGCAGGAGGACTGCCTCCCGAGGGCCCCGAGGGTCGCGGTGTCCAGCTCACATACGGCGGGGAACCAGAGGAGTCGAGGGGGTCCAGAGCCGTACGAGAGGCGGAACAGGTCCCAACGGAGCCCCGCTTAGAGAGGAGGAGAGACACTGAATGGAAACCCAAGAAAAGAGCGACTTTTGAAAAGAAGCAGGAGAATAGCAAGGGACCGAGCTCGAGGTCCGCCCCAGCCCCCCAACAGCCGCCTAGGTCTAAACCCAGGAGCCCTCGGGGCGAGGGAGAGACGGAGGGAGCAGACGTCATCACATGGCTTCCCAAGGAAGCACGGGGCCCGAGAAGGGCGCCACCGCCAGGTGCCTCAAGATGGTCAACGCCGCCGGTGGCGCCGCCGGAGTTAGAGGACCCCGCGGGCAAGTGCTTACCGGAGGCTACCCGCGAGGCCCGTCTACGGTCCCGGATCTCAGAGGAGTCCCACGAAGCATCCTGATCATCACGGGTGGCGTCTCGGGAGTTGCTGCCGTCATCCCCCAGGCCTACCACCGCGATGCGCCTGGCGAGCCGCGAGCCTTGGGGGTCCGTTTGGTCCCCCCCTTCGCCGGGGCCCCCCCCGACAAACGGGATGCCGTGGTCTTCGCCGCCAAAGGGCGCGGTGCTGTCTATTCTCACCGGCACCGACAAGACAACGTCGCCCATGGAGACGGAGATGGCCTCTGGGATGTCGGCCAGATCGTCCACAGCAACGAGGCACCTGTAACCGGTCATATCGTCGATGTTGGTGCTGATCTCTGCGGCATTGAGGAAGCGGCCGAACCCGCTGACGATTGCCGAGACACGATCGCGAGACCAGCACTCGAAGGGGAGGTTTGAAAGCTTCAGCCACGCTTTGTAGGATAGCCTGGATTCCGCAGCGTCTCGGTAGGGTTCCCAGGTGTGACATTGGAGACGACAGTGCCGGAGGAGCAGGCGGCCACCGTTGACAAGCTCGTCGGTGCGGACCCAATCCGGGAGAAAGACGACATAGTCCCTCTCATGGTGAAGAGCCGCCAGGAAATCGGCAGGGTAGCCTCCATAGCGGTCGGCCAAGTCAGCTGCCAGAGTGCCTTGGGGGTAGACTCCCAGGTTGGACCGCCCTACGACATCGGCCAGCACCGCGTTCCGGCACTTGAGCTGGCGTTTGCGGAAGTCCTCTGACATGGGGATGAATGTCTTCACGGTTTGCGGTCGGAAGTTCCTGTTCGCGGCGCGCCACATCTTCACAGGCTGCGGCCGGAGACGACAGTGAAGGGCTCTGTGGCCGACCCTCTTGCACGCCGCGCAGCGGGGAGGGTCTCTACAGTCTCGAACGAGATGATCCGAAGCAAGGCATCTAAAACATCTTCTCGGCGGTGCTTTGCGGGTGGTGCAGGCGGGTTGGCGAAAGGGGCTGAGGCCGGGGGGTGAACAACGAGGAGGCCGGTCTCGCTTGGCAGGGTGGTGCGGAGTCGAGCGAAGAAGTAGAGCGTCTTTATAGGTGAGTGGGCCGTGGACGGGGGGAGGCGTGCAGGACCCCGTGCTGCCTCGTACGGACCGCCGAGCAGCGTGGCGCCGAGCGAGAGTGCTGTCCCGTCTACTCGAGGCAGAGAAAGATGCAGGCGGCACGTCTTGCCCGAAGAGGGAGGAGATGGGCTCTGCCCAGGAGACATTACAACTGGCCCTCTTGGTCCGGGTCCGAGGTTGACTAGGGGGGCGTGACGTCCTTGCAGGCGAAGAGCGAGACAAGGCGGCCTCCCCACGTAACCACGTGACGCGGGCCCGAGGTTGTCGAGGGGGACGAGACGTCCTAGCAGGCGATGAGCGAGACAAGGCGGCCTTGACGCGGACGGTAGCTGCAGGCCCAGGACCAAGAATCCCAGGTAGGTTGCCCCAGCGGGCGCCCTCCCGATAGACCTCCGAACAAACGCGCGGTCGGGGGACAGCCGATTCCGAAAGCCCACTCGCGCTCGCATCCTCCCGCCGACACCCACGAGCCCGAGCACCCACTCGCTCCCTACCCCGCTCTCTCTCGCTACCGCTCTCTCTCTCCCTGCCGCTCCCTCTCGCCCTCGCGCTTCCTCTCTCTAACGCTCTTCCTCTCTCTACCATTCTCCGAAAAAGGTGTTTTCTTGAAAGCTCCTTTTCTTTCCAGAAACTGAATGAAACTGTTTTTCATGGTTCTCCGCGGAATCAAACACCTTAGTCTATCGTAATTTTCTCTCATTTAATTTAAATTTATATTTCAAATCTATTAAAAAGTTTTGAGTCAGACGCGAGGAAAAGTTTCAAATATAAATATTAAAAATATAGTTACCAAATAATTTAAGCTTTTGACGAACAATAGTTGTTCCATATTAATCTAATATTCACTATATTTTTCACAACCCATAATATTCAATATTGAATATAAAATATATAAACACCGTTTTCACATAGTATCAAAACAGGAGATTCTGAATTCGAATCATGTCAGACTTTTTTTTTCTTATTTAATTTAAAAAGTTTCGAGTCCAGACGTTACGAGGAGTGTGTTATCTAATAACTTAACATTTTAGAATACAATAGTTGTTTCATGTAATTTTTACATTCAGTAAGAACAAAAGGAAAGGCACTGAGAAATGCTATATTTCTCTAATACTAAAGATCCTACCATTACCATAAAAAAGAAATTTATGGAAAAGCTACTCTCTACCCAATTAAGAAAAAGAAAATCCAAATATGTGGAGATGATGGAATCACAAGAGCTTACTAACCTCTACATTTTATCACCTTCCCAGCTGTGCTTGCCATCTTCTCTGCTCTCTTCAGCTTTTTCCAAACACACTTAATGTCCTCTCAAACCAAATCACTCCTTAAAAGCTTTTCCAAGTTGTGGAAAGTCAAGTAATTGACACATCTATTTATACACCCCAAGAAAGAGAGAGAGAGAGAGCAGAACACTAACTCTTATTCTTTTTTTTTTTTTGAGAACTAACTCTTATTCTTTGTTCAACTTTTTCTTGCTCTTTATTCTCATTCTGCGGCTTCTTCGTGAAACCAGGGATGTGTTAAGTTGTTCCCTGTTCACATCCTTTCTTTTTTTTTTTTTCTTTTGAGAGAAATGTAACGTACTACCGTTTCGCTTATTTTGAAATAAATTTAGCTGAAAAAAAAAAAAAAAAAAAAAAAACTAAACTTTGAATTAAGAATTTCATATATCAACCACCCGAGGGCAGGGGACCTCATCGCCATCGCGGCGGCTTGGTGGACTGTCTGGTTGGAGCGTAACAGCAGGAAGTTTGAGTCGGCCTCCCACAACCCGGGATCTCTGTGCTCCTCAGCTCAGGATCTATCCGAGTCCTGGATCGCGTCGTGCCCTTAGCGTGCCTTTTTTTTTTTTTTTTTTTTTTTTTTTTTTTTCTTTTCTTCTTCCGAGGTCTCGGTTGTCTCGACTTTTGTAGCTAAATTCATTCTTGCAATGAATGAAGCGGCAGCATGCTGTCTTCCCTCAAAAAAAAAAAAAAAAAAAAAAAAAAAAAAAAAAAAAAAAAATCAACCACCAAGCCTTTTAACATTTTTTTGTTACATGGTTTAACTATAAACAAGACACAAAAGAATATGTTTTAACTTTTGTTCCCATTGGTTATGGGGCAGGATTAGTTACAGTAGATATTCAATTGGAAACAGCCTTTCCCAGAAGCCAAAACCAGGCTTCAATAGCAACCTGGTTTGTATAGCATGCTGGATTTGAATTCCCATTGGTTGAACCATATATATATTTTGAATCCCCATGTGACATGGGTTGAGGTTGAACCATATTAAGTGTATTAAGGTCTAATAATAATGATCTGTGTTACCTTGTCCTTACATGTATTAAGGTGTAGTGCTTATACTCCAACAGGAATTAAAAAAATGAGAATTTGAATTTCAAAAGTGTAAGCTTCAATTTTAAGCTTGTAAAGAAGTTGTTAAGAGGATTTTGATATAAAATGACTTGTCAATACCATTTCTAATACCCTATTTCATTAATAGTATTACAATCTACAATACTTAACACCAAATAAGTATTTATATCGCCAAGTAATTGGAATAATTCTTACAGTACTTATAGAAATAATATTAGTTGTGTATAAGTGGGAAGGCGATGTTACGTATGAATATGCAGATGTCAAAACTAAAATTCTAATTTAAAACTTCTATTATCTCCACTAAATGCAGATGTCAAAACTAAAATTCTAATTTAAAACTTCTACTATCTCCACTAAATAAGATGTAACTTAAATAACTAACCATACTTAAGTACTTCCAAAAAAAAAAAAAAAAAAAACCTACTAGTATATTTCAACGTTATTTTATACTTTTTTATTAATAAGTCGATGAGTAACTATTTATATGTGAACTCCTAATAGTTATACAAAACACTTTTCTAGAAATTGAATAGTGAAATTCCTTGTAACTAACTATGAGAGTTGCAACCCTCTTGTGATTACAAATTTACAATAGAAAATTATTAAGCACAGATAGGGGAAAAAAACCATCAATGAAGCATAGTTTATAAGTTCACCTGCTCCATATTATTTATTTCTCTTAAGTTTAGAATGTAGATATGTAACATGTTTTTTGGGCTCGTTTGGTACTAAGACCCATCTAATGATCCTAGGGAAAATAGAGAGTTTGTACGAAAATAAGTACAAATATATTTCTACGCTTTTCAGTAGGACTGCTAAAAATATATCGTAATCAATTTATTACGATATAAAAAATATAATATTTTTTTATTGTACTTTCTCACCATTCCATTCAAGGCCAATGAGAATAAAAGTAAAATTTTCACAAATTTTTAGTATATCAGAATGGATCAAAAAAAAAAAGAGAAAGAAATTTCTCACCTTTCGCTGTATTTTCTTAACGGATCAGAGCGGGAGCTTTACCAATTTGAATCCATTTGCATCCCTACCGGTGAGCGACCGTGTGCAAGAAGTGTAATTAATTCAATTGAGGCTATATTTGATGAAATTGCTGACTCCTAACAAAGCTCTTAATTCCCACAAAATGTGTGATTCAATTGAGGGTATATTTGAAAATTGACTATAATTGAGGGATCTCCTTGCTTATTTTATGTAAACTGTACGGGAGAATCTTAACCGTTCCTGAACTACGGAGTCTTCGGATCACGACCCGGCCCAGGAAAAGGACGGCCCGGCCCAAAATTATGTTGAAGGCTCAGCCCAAAAAGACCGGCCCGGTCCAAAGTAACATAGACGGCCCAATAAAAGTAGCGTAGACGGCCCAAAACAGCATGCTCACCCTCGTCCAGAATAATTTCCCTCCTCTAGCTTTTTGGTTGGAGGTGAGTCCGGCGTAATGATTCGGAAAGGCTGGCTCTATTTTCGTTTAGAAATATTTTCTGTAGCTGTTGTATAGTGAAAATGTTAGTTAGGTAGGAGAAGAAGTGTGACATTAATGTGCAGGCAGTGGAGGAAGAGAAAAGTATTTTGAGTAAGTTTTAAAAAATTTGATTTGAATATGCAAAATCATAAAGGGTGTTTTAATTTTATAAAAAATATAAAACTTGTAAATTTTATATAATGGGCACAGGAGAAGTGTGGAATTGCATGAGGAGGTTAACGTAGGACGTACGAGTTCTGAAAAATGAGGAAACCTCTCCGCCTCCTCTCACTCCTCTTCATCGTCGTCACCATCTCCTCCCTCTCCCTCGTCTTCTTCCTCCTCTTCTTCTTCTTCTCCTCCACCACCTCTATCAATTCCTCTCCTTCCCCTCTCCTCCTCCTCGCATGCCGCGCCACCCTCTTCCCCTCCACATGCCTCTCCTCCCTCTCCTCCTCCTCCTCCTCCCCCACCACCACCCTCCTCCTCTCCTCCGCCCTCTCCGCCGCCTCCTCCGCCGCCGCCGCCGCCGCCGCCGTGCCCGCCCCTTGCCTTCCCCACCTCTCCCTCGCCTCCCTCCGTCTCTCCGCCGCCGCAGCCGCCGCCTCCCTCCGCCGCGCCCGTACCCTCTCCGCCGCCGCCCTCGTCTATATCCACGATTGCTCCTCCCTCCTCCGCCGCCTCAACTCCTCCGACGAGGTCGTCTACGCCGCCGCCGCCCTCACCAGCAACGCCCTCGCCCTCGTCTCCGCCCGCCTCCGCTTCGGCCCCGACCCCGCCCTCTGGTCCCCTCCCAAAACCGAGCGCGACGGCTTCTGGGAGGCCCCGGAGCTGGAGCACCGCCGCGGCGGCGAGACCCTAACCCTACCCCGATCCGCGCTGTTCCCGACCCCGCTCCCCGTTCCCAACGCCACCGTGTGCAGATCCGGGCCCTGCGACTTCCGATCCATCCAGGGCGCCGTCTCCGCTGCCCCCGATCGCGGATCCGATCGTTTCGTGATCCACATCAAGGCCGGGATCTACGACGAGAACGTTCTAGTCCCCTTCGAGAAGACGAACCTCGTCTTCGTCGGCGACGGCATGGGCGCCACCGTCGTCACCGGCGCCCGCCACGCCCAGATGCGCGGCCTCACCACCTACGACACCGCCACCGTCGCCGTCCTCGCCGACGGGTTCCGCGCTCGGGGGCTCACCTTCGAGAACGCCGCTGGCCCCGGGGCGCACCAGGCCGTCGCATTCCGGTCCGACAGCGATTTGTCGGTCCTCGAGCTCGTCGAGTTCCGCGGGCACCAGGACACGCTCTACGCCCGCTCCCTCCGTCAGCTGTACCGCCGCTGCCGCATCTCCGGCACCGTCGACTTCATCTTCGGAAACGCCGCCGCAGTGTTCGATAGGTCGGCCATTGTTGTAAAAACTTCTGATTCTTTTTACGAATTTGCTAATAGCTCATGAATATTGGATTGGATGGTTAATTTAGTAATAATTCACTAGGCTGAGAATGTTTGCAAGAAAATCATAAGAAACTATAAAATATCTAGGTTATTTATAGCCAAAATGGAGTTTAGATTAACTATTTCGAATTCCTTTTATAATTCATAAGAGTTTTCAACTTTGCTGATTTCATTCCCTGAATGCTGAACCTGTGACTATGGACAGTTGTCTCATCGAGGTGGTGCCACGGCTAGAGAACCCGGAGAAGGGGGAGCGCAATGCCGTGACGGCACACGGGCGGACTGACCCAGCCCAGCCCACGGGCTTTGTGTTCTACAATTGCACAGTTACTGGGAGCGCGGAGTACTTGGAATTGTACAGGAAGAAGCCGCGGGTGCACAGAGTGTATTTGGGGAGGCCGTGGAAGGAGTACTCACGGACGGTTTTTGTGAGGTGTTATTTGGGGGTGGTAGTGAGGCCGGAGGGGTGGCTGCCGTGGCGGGGTGATTTTGCGCTGAAAACACTGTTCTATGGGGAGTACGGGAGTTGGGGACCCGGGGCGAACGCTAGTGCGAGAGTGGAGTGGAGCAGCCAGATAGAAGAGAAGCATTTAGGTGTTTACTCTACGGAGAATTTTATTCAAGGGGATGAATGGGTTGCCTTTTGAGTTTTGATTATAGTTACCAGAATGTTTCATTGATGCCCCCCATAGTGTTTGAAGAATTTTCTTAGGGAATTCTAGTGGATTATTTAGTTATCATGCAGGTAAAAGGACACCAATTTGTGATGTTTCTGGTGTGGGTGTTGGTGGCAGATGATGGGAGTAGTTGCTGGAAATGTTTTATTGGGCTTTCAGGTATTATAATGAGGTGAAAGAAATATACAGGGGATTGAGATAGTTCATGGATTGATGGATATGCATCATTTTGGAGGTCTTGGATGAAACGCTGGTTCATCGCAAGCTGAGTTGTTCTCGCCAACATAGATGATTGCAAGGAAATGGTACTCTGGAAGCATGAGCAAGCTGCAAGTAAGAAATTCATCTATGTCACCATGCCTAGATTTGGTGCGAAAGTCTTCCCATTTTTACTTTTTGAATTTCCTTGTATTTCTTTCATTATATTGAGATTTTAGCTTATAGTTCCATGCTTTTAGGTTCATTTCTTATATTTTCTTTTTTATTTCTTTTTTAGCAAGTTTGCAAGTTCCACTTCTCCTTAATTTGCTCATCTACAAGTCCAATTTTGCATCCTACCTGTGTTATGAATCTTGAAAGCTAACCATCTTTAATAACTTTATGGTAGCATGATTGGCTGTAAGTTACTTGATCAAGTTGAAATATAAAGCAACACTGAATAGGATATTGTGCATCAAATTTAAGTTTCTTCTCCAAGTTTGGCTGGATATGGTTATATTGAAACTGTAAGCTGGATTTATATATGCTTTAGATAAACTTCTCCAGGTATTGTTGTGTTTTAGCTTCTTTCCTGATTTAGATTCATATATCCCTTTTCTTGACCAAAAATATGTAGCATGGGGTTGGGGAGGGCGAGGGGGGGGGGGGGGAGAGAGAGAGAGAGAGAGAGGGAGTGTGTGTGTGTGTGTGTGAGCTCTTATTAAGTGATGGTACTGAATTTGTCCCTCGAAAAGGATATAGGAAAATAGTGTCCCCTTATTGGACATGTATGTAACACCCCAATAGTCCCACATTGGATGGAAAAGGAAATTTAATTGAGAATATAAGAGGCCACACACCCTAATAATTATAATTGGGCTTAAGCATTTTAGGCCGGTGGTTTTGGGTCCAACGAGTTAGTATTGCTAGTGGGTCCGGTCGTTATAATTGATATCAGATACGAATACCAGCAATGCTATGCGGGGCAAAGTGCTACACCACGGGTTTAATGGGAGCTACCTCTTGAACTCGCAGGAGCCACCTCTAGAATCTCTCATTGCCTAGTATTTCTGGTCTATATGTTTGTGATTTGGGTTTGGACCTGACGAGGACATCAGGGTTTAAACAGGGGGAGTCTATAGCATCCCAATAGTTTCATATCAGATGGAAAAGGGGTTTTGGTTGGGAATATAAGAGGCCGCGCACCTTAATAATAATAGCTGGGCTTAAGCATTTTGGGTCGGTGATTTTGGGCCCAACGAGTTATTATTAGTAGTGGGTCGGGATGTTACATGATACTTCGAGCAATATTAACTTTGCGCTTTAAGCTATGGTAGATGATACTTCGAGCTAAAGCAAATTAATTATTTGAGTTACTATGACTAATTCTTTTAATTCCAAAAGAAGTGTCTAAGGTCTCAATTTAGCAAGGATTCCAATCCTTTTTTATGTTTTCTAATAGCATTCAATTGATTATACTAGGATCTAAGGGACAAACTGCATTCTTCGGCATATATTAGTGTGCATGAATGACATTACCTAGATACAGTTAATGCAAATATTTTCTGACTTAAAAACTTGTTGTCTCCTAAGTGACATAGCTTTTGGAATAGCTTCTCCACTCTCTCATATTCAGTCTTTTGGAAAGAAAAAGTTTTCGGTCTTTTCCTTCTGCCCAAGCTGAATTGTGTTTTTGGTGCCCTATTGTAAGAGCTCAAGTTTGAAGCTTTTGCTTCTACTGCAGTAGGAAATCCTTGGAATTTTTATGGAAAATTTGTCAGTACTTCTTTTAGTAGTTCTACTCAAACTATACTTCTGTAGAAGCTTCAGTATCCACTATCTAGGGCCAAATAGCCCCAATTATTGTTCATTATTTTTTTTTTTTACCAAATAGAACCAATGCAGGCCTAAGAAAAGTAGTTCATATTTGTTCTAGTTATGATATCTGGTGGTCTGACTTACGTAATGTACATGAATTTGGTGTTAAATATTTAGAAGTTTAATAATGGACACAAACCAGTTCTGTAAAGGCAGCTTGTTTCTGAAGAAAAGTACAACTAGGTGTTCTTAAACAATATGATAACAGATGCTTTATTTTCACACAAAAAATTCTATAAACAAGAGATGCATTAGACAATGGCATCACTATAGGGTCCTAAAATGTTCAATTTACAATCGGCATCTGTGTAAGTATTGGAAGCCTAAAGCATTATTCTTCTTCAGAAACAAGAATCCGTATCAAGGAATGGGACTGAAGCCAAGAGAAATTACAGCTTAGAAATGATCTTAGTAGAACTGGATGCATTAAATCCATTGTCTAACCAATTTCGATCATCTGAAAGATTTTTCTTTTCCTTCCCATTACAGATCTCCTCATTGCAGATATTTCGCCGCGGATCGGTAATCGTCCTTTTCCAGTGAACATCACTATAATTCGCCTTGTTCGCCTGTATTCTATCCCACTCCAGTTGGCCCTTCTGCTTCTCACTCAAAAGGCAGAAGCTCTGCAAGTACGTAGTCATTCTGTCATGTACCTTCCACCACCTGGCATGCGCCACATCACTCGCAAACTCCTGCAATATATCCACATTCCAATTGCAGTCGTAATCCCTATAGCACGACCACGGTTTTAGTCCCAAGTAATGGAGCACATATAAAGTTGGCGGGTCGGCCCCAAATAAGTAAGTCTTTAATGCCTTCATCTCCTCCATGTCTCCTTCCCAGAAATGCTTCAGAAAATTCATGTGTGATGGAATCCTATGCCACCAAGTGAATATCTCATTTAGATAACCTTGGTCACCACCATTATACGATTCAATATCACTTATATGATCCATTAACAGTTGAAACGTGCAATTTGAAGGCTCAATTACCATCACACCAGAGTTGAAAAGAGTGGCATTATTGCCAATTGCACTGATCTCGGGCATCGAAAACAAAATATCGATGTTTCGAAGGATTAAAAGGTCGGCATCGATGAATATGATTTTATCATAATCGGTGAGACGCCAGAGCCAGAATTTGCTATAGTTCCACTCATTATATGATTCGGGTTCTGCTTTAGGGTTCCGTATCCTTTTAATAGTTCTTATTTTCCAACCCGCCGCTTTGAGGCCGCTTCGGTGATGATTATTAATATTTTCATCGACGAGGATTATTAGGTCTATTGTGGATCCTGCTTGTCGGATGCTTTGAGCCACAGTTATCGCGCCGCAGACGTATACGCTCTCAGAGTGAAGTATGGTCGCGTAAGCTACTCGGTGAGATGAAGGTAAGTATGGCTGTTCTGTATTTGTTTCTAATAGTGGTAAGTGGAACTTCTCTGAACTGAGGGAAGAAAATAGCATATATTTAATCAAACCCCATAAATATTGTGATCTTCACATTGCCCCTGTCAATTTTTGAAACCTACATTGCACCCCTATTAAACTTGCGAGCAAAGTGACGAATTTTATATTTTAAGGGCTAATATGTAGGTTTTGATATTTCAGGGGTCAAAGTGAAAGCAATACGATATTTGTATGGGGTTTTTCGGAAGGACTTTTTTGCACATATACCCCTTTTGCAAATAGGTGAAATTGCACAAATATCTTTGCGAAGTTGGTATCAGCGTGTGTGCCCCAAAACCGTAGTTATTTGCATTCATGCCCCTTCGAAGGTGCATGGAGAAAACCGCATTTGCATAGATGCCCTGTCAGATACAAGGTCACAAATAAGCATGGTTTTCGGGTTTACGCATGAAAACACCAACTTTACTGTGATATCTGCGCAATTTTGCAAATTCCCAAGGGTATGCGTGCGAAATTCCTTCCTGCGATTTTACTAAAGAAGAGAACCAAGCTGACCTTTTGCTTTGAATGGAAGTGCTAGTTTGCAAGACCCAACAGGGAGCTGTAGGTTCTCCCTGAGCTCTCTCGGCTCCGGCTTGTACACCCATACATCTCCTTCGCGAAACGCAAGGTATTTACACTTGAAGAGATTTGGAATAGGGAGACATCTGCTTACTATAAGCACAAACACTGGCTTTTGAAAATTCGTCGTCTCTGCGGCGATTCTAGCCACCGCGAGCTGCAGATGCAACCGAGCAAGATCTCTCGACCAGCTTTTCGAACCCCTACATGGAAGCTTAACTGCCACGACGTCAAAATGGGCTTTTTTGGAAAGCTTCGGGTCAGGAAAATTAGGGCAAGAGGGCACTTCGGATTCTTCTTCCTCGTCGATCCATTCAGGATAGAGATCCTCCCAAGTCACATTCTTTTGGATGTGATCGAGATGAATTACGGAAACATCGGCACGTGGTAGAATGCTCTGCCATGTATTGATCTCTTCTTTGTGGAAGTTCAGCAAACCGATTTTAAGGTCTACTCTTTGGCTATTAAGTTTTCCAATTGCTTTTGATATCTGCAACCAATCAATGATCAAGTTTGATTCGTAGCCCGTGTCTGGTTTCTCCGAGTTCCACATCCATCCGACAGTTACAAGCCTGGACCTGGGCTCAAGAGGATTAGAATTCGAAAGAGTTTTTCCGACATCTTTGAGAAAGATTCGTCAGTCTGTACTGTGATCTAGTGTACATGAAACAACTGCGAAAAAGAATTAGAGAAGAAGAGACTATCTAGCGGCGATGGAGAGGCAAGTACCGTGAACTAGTGTACATGAAATGCTCCTTATGATGAACTGTCGGAGAGTAGATGAGCATGAGGAAGAAGCCACATGTGAGAACGACGAGAACTAATCTCAAAAACCGTACTTTGCAACCTGAGCCCTCGAGCAGCAGTTTGATGAACGGCTTGCCCCCGTCTTTGAGATAGCTGTTTCTTTGGAACCTCCTTTTGCTTGAATTGGTACTGAAAATGGAAAGAAGCCAACTTGGTTATATCTGTATTACTCAGCACAGCAAAAAAAAAAAAAAAAAAAAAAAAAAAAAAAAAAAAAAAAAAAAAAAAAAAAAAAAAAAAAAAGAGGAAATGGAAATGGTAGTGGTACTACAGAAGAGGAAATGGATTTATGTAAATGTATTTTACAGCAGAATCTTAGCTCTTGCCGCGAAAATTACGTATGTTCAACTTCGTTGTAAAGTTCATGTATATTCTGAAACTCTTATTATCATAATTATGAGATTCAACATTAACGCGAATTGTAGTTTTTCTAATAGTCCCACGTCGGATGAAAATAAAATTATGATTTGATATATAAGAGATCATGCATATTATTAATAACAACTGGGTTTAAATATTTTGAGCCCAATTCAGCCGATTGTTTGGATTTAACGAATTATTATTGTTAACGAATCGGATCGTTACAATTGGTATCCGTCCGTCTAGAATATCATATCTCCTGCTAATTCAGATTTAGTCCCGTCCGAATCTAGAACGGATATTTTTGTTCTTTATGTCGATATTTGTTCGTATTGTAGATTATGTTTCGTGTTGTCGCATGTTTAAAAGGTTTTCTTCTGAGATTCACAAAAGGAGGCAAATGATGCTCTGATTGAAACTGAAAGATAATGCATCAAATACCACTGGTAACGAAAAATCTCACTGAACTTTCATTAAACTCTTCAAAAACAAAATTTCATTAAATGTGTATCTTAAGAAAGCAAAAAAAAAGAGGAAATAACAGAAGATTTCGCAACAAATTATCGAAGAAACAGCATATGAAACATTTCTCTTAGGAAAAGAAAAAAGAATCAAGAGCATAAATGGTGATTCTACGATCCTCGCGTGGCCAAATAGAAACAAAACTAAAATTGTTAGCTACTTGGTGAGATCATTCAAATACATACAGTAATATAATCGAAGAAAATAATTCAAATAATTCAAGTAAAAACATGAGATCATTAACTTGTTTATGACCATTTGAGTAATAAAGCAGGAAGAATCAGATAAAAAAGCTGCAGGTGAGACATGGTTTACTTGAACAGGGAAAATGAAAAGGAAAAGAAAAAATTGAAAAGAGAAGCAGATAATGTGATGAAACTTACAAATTTCCCGCCAACCGGTGCCGCGTTTCCGCATGGACTGAAGCAATGCCTGCGAGCCCCCTCATCGCGATCGGCCTCGGCGATTTACACCCTCATTTTCTATTTCTCCTAGCACATTAAGAACTCTGAGACGCGAAAATGTTTTCACAAGATCACGAGAGCATCGAAAAATGTCTCTTCTCCTCTTCTTAGAGGGTGCTGAGTAACAAAGTAAATGCAAATGAAAGATAAAATCTGAGGACCAAATAGTTAGAGAAGAACAAACCAAAATGATAAGGGGATCAAGCAACTTTTAATGTGTGATGATCAAAACAATTGAGTTGAAAAAGAAGAACAAAAAATGAGGAGTTTTTGTGTATCAGAAAGTAAGCTGGTCAAAGATGTAGAAGCAAAGAATGTATAAGAGAACTCAACAAACCAATTAACTATTCCAGTTTCTTAGTTTTGCAACAATGACACTGCTACACTCTCTTCATTGTTGTTGTTGTTTGTTGTACTTGATCTTTTGTCACTTCAAATTTTCTCTTATTAATGATAGGAGAGTGAAATAGACTCTTCCTGATAATTTCAAATAAAATGGTACAATAAATGCTTAATATTTTGACCATCCTTGACCATTGTTGATAACAATAAGTATGGACATGAATTTATGTATTTTTGTTCTCTTTTTTTTCTTCTTTTTTTGAAAAGATGGTATATATGTTGAAGTATATATATTAGAAAACTAAGGAGTGTTTTTTGTTAAGAATAATAAAAAAGAAGAGCTGATGAGACAAAAAAAAAAGGGTTAGAATTTGTTGGCATGTAGGTAGCCTAACTCAACCCTTTTGTAGTCACCAAATCCAACTACCATAAAATTTTGGGACCTACATCAAACCATCTCTTTACTCCCAAGCAAAGCACATTTGGCTAAAAATAAAATAAGGTTGGGGAGAGTTGTCTTAAAGTGTCTTATGTTATAAGATTGAGGGTTGAGATAAGGAGAACAAAAAAAAAAAAAAGAAGAGGTTAGTAAAAAAGAAATTTATAAAAGAAGGTATCTTTCCTTTTTAATTTGATTTGTGTAGTTATTTTTAGATTTGTAAGGATAGAACTAGGCCAAGTACAATGAAAACCTTCCTTTCATCAAGAAATTGAAGTTCAACCTAAACAAGCTACCTAAATTTGGTAGTAAAAAGATAGGATTAGTTCACATCATGTTTTATGCCCAAAAGTACTTCCTCATCCAATCTCTTATCGGAGCATTGAAGTTAACCATTAATTTCAAAAGTTCGAGCGGTTAGAAATATACAATCAATTCATTTAAAGTGTATAGATATAGTATCCATAAATCTTGATTGCGACTTGACCCAACCAGCCTATTGTCACTTCGAACATAACTCGATCTAATCCAACCTTACACCATTTCGGATATGACTGGGCCCAACTTGACCTTCCGCCACAAGACAGAATGTCGGTCCTTTTAAGTCAAACCTCTCTCTCTCTCTCTCTCTCTCTCTCTCTCTCTCTCTCTCTTTCTCTCTCTCGCACGCACGCACGCGCACGCACAACAAATATGATATATTGAAACAAAATTTTCACCATCTTTTTTGCATAATGGCTCTCTAAATCGAATCATCATGCTACGAGGGTATATGAAAAAGAAATACATTCATTAGTACAAATGACTGGATCTTACATATGTATGAAAAAATGAAAAAAATAAAAATAAAACCAATTACTTTTCCAATTTAATCATCCTAATATGACACACCATACTCTTGACTCTTCCCATGTAAAGTTGCATATTATAACCTACTTACAAAATAGGAAAAAATAATTAATGTTGATATGTAACCTAGAAAACATTAATGCTGCTCAAAAAGAAAATAAAGTAAATGCATGTAGACAAAGAGTATATATGGTATTGACTATGGTCTCAATTTCGTAACAAAGTAATTGTACATTGATAGTTACATCCTACCACTTAAGTAAGGGAGAGGAGTGAGTTAAAAAATAATTAAAAAAAAAAAACAAAATTAGGTGAAGTGTAGCCCATGAGATTGGAATGAATCACCTTGTGATTGCTAAATTAGACCTACCAATTTGTAATTCTCAACATATTTGGTGTAGTGATTACCCCCTTTAAGAGGGAAGTTTTGTTTTGGTATATATAGTGAGATGATTAATGAAAGATATTTTAGCATTTAAAAAAAAATTATATAACAATTCATTATTGATTTATAATTAGTTTTGTAAGGTCTTATTTGGCAATGTTGGTAAGATATAATGCTAATTAATGAAGCATTATTCTAATTGGGACTTGTAATCATATTGAACATTGCTATGTTCACTACCAAGAGTAAATGAAAACATAGTTTGAGCAATAGTAATAGGTTTTGGGGATTGTGTATGGTGTCTATACCACTGCATGATTTGTGTAAATCTCTTATAGTTTTTAAGATTCATATTCTACTTTCATCTATTTCCCAAATTAGGTATAATAATATTCATTGCAAACGGGTCATGCTGCTACCTATTTGTATTTGGAAAATGCTAGATGTACACCCCAAATGGGGTGTACATCTTACACCCACCCCATCCTAGGGGTGGGTGAATTCCACTCGTCACATCGAATGACGAGTGGATGAATACCCACCCTTGGATGGGTGGGTGTAGGATGTACACCCCATTTGGGGGTGTACACCTAGCACTCCTCTTTGTATTTTATGATGGATCTTTCAAATCGACGATCGTATCGACACCGGTAAACGTGATCTAAGCCACTGAAAGTATTTAGAAATCAAATTTCATGTTCTTCTGACATTGTTCTCTTCTGTATCAAGTGAATGAAAAAATAAACGACTAAAAATAAATATTTCTCAAAAAATCATGATAGTATTCTTATAATCGAGATCAAGAATATAGATTTAGTTGTCCTAAATTGTTTAAAGAACTTTGTAATCAAAGTTCAATTAATTTAGATTTTTTTATACCGCTAAACAAACAACCGTCTTATATCTATTGTTAAAATTATAAATCTTACAACGATATATCACAGAAACTTCTATAAGCCTCGCGTGTCCGTGTCGGATTTGTGTCCAATGTGGATACTTTTTGGACGTACGTTCAATAAGCATACAATTAAAAAAAATGTATATATATATATATATTTATTTTAGTTTTTTTATGCATATATAATGTAAGATGATACATATTTTAGTTTTTTGATAAGTATATACAAATATTTTTTGGATAATATAAATAAATTATATATGGGGAAGAATTTTTTTCTTAAAATATGTGAACTACCAGTGAAAAACTTTATAAACTTTCATTCGTATGAGAAATATAATAATATTTTACCAAAATTTATATTATAAATATAATAAATATATATATTATTGTATTAATAATATTATAATTTATTATTTCTGTTCATGCTGTATACGTGTCCTAATTTTTTAAACGTTGTCGAGTCACCATGTTCGAGTCGTGTCGTATTCCGTGTCTCGTGTCAATATCCATGATACTTAGTCTTACAACTATTTGATCATTACGTCAATAATATCAAAAAAATTTAAAATTTATTTTTTTATATTTTTAGTGATCTAAATCATATTTAATAATACCGATAGTTGATTCGAAGATTTCATCATTGTAATAGAGCTTGTTTTCTGGCTTATAGTTTTCCAACCCAACTCCTAGTATTTAATCATATAATACTTTTACTATAAAAATAGAAGTATGACCAAACAAACCCTAAGTGGTATAGACAATGTTTGAGATAATGGAGTTTTGTGTGTGTGTGTGTGTATCTCCAAGAAGCTTTCAGATTAATTAGACACCCTTTTTCTGCTTATAGCAGAATTCAAACAAAAAAAAGTTACATTGGAGATAAAAAAAAAATCAACCCACTAATCTAAGTAGTATTGATAAATAAACGAGAAATCAGGAACTAAATGATCTCTTCGGGCAACCAACTGCCCTGAGCAGCGATGGAATTTGTTGTTAAACAAATCCCTAGAGCTCCGAAAAAACCCAAAATCTGGACCTTTTATTTCTCCAAAATTGTATAAAAGCACACTTATGTACAGTTCACTTTTTCAATTTGATAATAAAACAAGTTTCATTTGGTAATAATATTCGCACTTAATTTTATACTGAAACAAAATTGGACACAATTGATACATAATCATATAACTGGATTACACAGGAAAGAAAGAAAGAATGAAAGAAAGAAAGAAAGACAAATATTTTCTGATCAGAAGCTTCTAGTTTAATGCACAGCATACAAGCATGTTGCTTCATTCACAGTTTAAGAATTGAATTACAATTTAAATCAATAGCAATTCACAGAATTATAAAATATCGCGAGCAAACCACACAAAAGCATATAAAATCTTATAAATTTGCCAAAAAGCATTAGGGTTAGAATGGTACATCAGTGTCATGCAAAGATGGCTATGGAACAACTTCCTCATTCGCCGCCTCATTCAGTTTACAAGCGAACACCCGAACTTAAAACTAATCCTACTTAGCGAAATTGGTCGATCACCAAACGAAGCCAAAGTTTCCAACAAAATTCGGTACAGGGGCCTAAAATGAATGTTACAACAAAAAGGATTAGCATTTCGCTACACATACTTCCCTCTATATTTCGGCTTCGAATCTCTCTCAAGCTTGAGAGATGCCATCTGGGACTCTGCGGGACTAAAAACCGCAGAGTGTAAATTTCCGTCCTCCAGCCATTTTAAATGGTTCTCTTTGAATTCCAAGTGCTGCTTCTTTGCTGATTCTTCGACCTCCGTGGAGTACAGACCGGTTTTCACCATTGTAAGCAAAATTCGGCTGTAGCGAAAGCTAAGAATCTGCTCGCAAGAAGCGATAAGTGTGAAGCACGGGTGCTCCGGGAATTGGGTGTTGTTAGTTACACCATCCTCCCTCACCACAGGGTAGAAGAAGACGAGCCGGCCCCCCATGACGAGCATTCTCGCGGCGAGGTCGAGAAGGTCGTGCACGCACTCCACTAAGCTGTAAGGAGCGGTTGACGGTATGTGGTCGAACCGTTTCTCCTCCGGAACTGTGTAGGGGCCCACGGTACCTTTAAGAAGCTTTCGACCGCCAGATTTCCGACCCCCTGCACGGACCCCATAGGGCGGGTCGCAGATTATGGCGTCAAACACCTAGTTACCCAAAAGAAAAAAAAAATTGTCCAAAATGCATTAACTTCAATAAAGAACAAAACAATGAAATTTAAAAGAAAGGTTCTCTCATTTCTTCTTGTTTTCGCTCACATTAATCGTTGCCATCATACACATCTTTGGTCCCATCAATATATGTCTACAAGGAACATCTTACTTCTCTACAACCAAGAACAATACCTCGCCATAAATCTTATTATATAATTTTCCAAAATCAGCGAGACGCACGTAAATATGAGACATATCTAATTATTTGCTCTTCAAACAACCGTGCATCTCTTCCATAACATGGTATTCAAGGGTTAAAGATTTTAGAGTATGCTTTGGTGCAATAGATAGGTCAACATCTAAGCAAGCTAAGCCAATTTTAATTGGCAATAAATATTAAAAAAAAGAAAGCAAGTGCCCGCTATAAAAATTACAAAAAGAGTACATCTGCAACCAAAAGAACCAGCATTTATCATAATAAAACATACAGAGAAATGAAAATACCTCCTTTAACCCCGGACGCCAAGGAGGCAGGTTATTGTCCGCCCTCAGTAGAGATATTGGCGATGGCAAGTTGTACTGTAAAGAAATTACGGTTAGTAGAGGAATCGGCTAAAAACAAGAATCACAAAAGCACACAATATATAGACCGTCTCGGAGAGCAAAAAAATAGATAGCAATAAGCTAACTACTAAAGTTACACATCAAAAGAATGGTGCTGATTTGGTTGATTAGCGTAGTGGTATTAGTCTAATATTATATATAGTGCATAATCATCAGGGAGAGATGGTTATCTTATCTAATTAAACATTTTTGAATAAAATCACAGATACAGAAATTTCGGAGGTGTTCGAAATGACAAGTTCGCCACAGTCATCTACAGGAGTTATCCTACATATATGTGATATATAAAAGCTAATATAAAGTCAAATCGGCACTTGTTAAAATAAAAGATGAGAGATGGAATCAAATCAAAAAGAAAATTAAACATAAAAAAGAAAGAACAAGACAGTACTTTCTAAAATTGCTAAAAAGATGTGCCAAAGAACTACCTGCTTAAAATTGCTCCAAACATTGCAATCGGGCCCACGCCCATCGCGCACAACCCTTATGTCAATATCTGCACCCTGAAGTTTCTCTATCAGAATCTCGATGAAGAGCAGAATATTAAAGGACTAATAAAAAATTTGGCAAGAAAATAATATTCTCCAAGCAAGCACAAACCATCGTCATCGCTCCAAAATGTGCAGCAGCAACGAGAATACTCCCAGTGCCAACAAAAGGATCGTAGACGAGCTTTCCCTTTTGAGCTAACCCTTGATTGGCCATGAGAAAGGCCATTTCCGCGTCCATGGCCGTGGGCCCCAAGTATTTACGGCTCTTAAGCTGATATGTAGGCAAAAGCTTCCTATCAGCTGCCCCAACCTCTCGACCGAAAAATACTGTTCTCTGAACAACTGGGGGAAGTCCGTTGTTCGCCCCATAATCATCGGTTTCGATGAGCCAGAACTTGTGCTCGGGGTTCTTCAAATTGACCCGCCCCTGGAAAAAGGATGATACTGATTATGCAAAGCAACAACACGACCATCCTATAATTTCTTAGAGAGTGTGACAAGGCGAGAGTGTATAACATGGAGCGGATGAAAGTTAAATTTTGTGTAGCGATAGATATCGAAAAGCTATAATCTTGGTAAGTATTTTATCGCTAGCAAGATGAACTATATCTATAGCCATACGAACTATATAGAGAGCAAAAAAAAAGAAGAAAAAAAGGTGAGAATCTCCTTCCGCATGCAAACGATACATTCTCATACTTGGCGAGTTAGTTTTTGTTAGATATTATTCCACGTAAATTTCTACTTTGGTTATGCGGCATTACAAAACTTATTAGGATTGGCAATTAGAAAAGCCAAATATATCATAGAAGTTGGTATGTAAGCATGGTTCTAAGTTCTACTTCTAACCAAAAGTGCGAAGAAGGAAAAAGAAAAAAACTACTTACTTGAAATGGTATGTAACTAAGTCCTTGTATTCGCTCGTTTTGTTCTTCGAAACTAATCACTTTGCCGAAGCTGTCCACGACAATTCGGAATGTGCTCTCGGGTGTCAAATACGGCAGCTTCCTTTCATCCGGAAATTCTCTTACAGCCTTTTCCAATTCTTCGCAGTTAATCCCCTGCCCCCAAAGTTCATATATTCCCTTAACAAGTATACCTACAATCAAATAAATGATAAATGAGCTCGATAATGTAAAAAATAATTCATTAATAATGCAATACCATCAAAACTATTCTAACTAATGTTCGATTCATCGAACATTTGGTTTTCAACATACTACATGAGAAGTATAGTAATTATAACAGCATAAACAAGTATATGACAAATATATGGATCAAAAAAATAATGATTCAGTGAAGATTAAAAGCTAAAGATAGATCAAAAGCTACTACTTTTTTCTCCAATTAGCAACCAAATAGAGAGGTGACTCCGATATCTAATTTGATCACTAATGCAATCAATAAAACACTGTGATGAGCATTTCACTTCGATCACAAATTCAACACTCAATTGGTACCAGATCGCTAGAGAGAGAGAGAGAGAGGGGGGGGGGGGGGGGGGGGGGGGGGGGGGGGAGCTCACTCCGATTGGCGATATTCCTCGCGATCTCCTCCGAGGGAAGCGAGACGAAGTGGAAGGGGGAGTCGACGAGGTGGTTCTCCGGGAGCTTCCACTCCAGCGACCATTTTCTAGGGTTCGCTTCCCATCCACCTTCTCCTCCGCCCTCGCCGCCGCCATTGCCGCCACCATTGCCGAAGGCGCCGAAGAGCTCCGCGAGCGCCTCCACCTCCGGGCGCCGGTAGTCCAGGAGCCTATGGTAGAAGACGCAGAGGAACCACATCGATCTCTCCCCGCTTCGACGTCGCCGCGAAAGGGGGGGGGGGGGGAGAGAGAGAGAGAGAGAGAGAGAGAGAGAGAGAGAGAGAGAGAGAGAGGGAGGAAGAAGAAACCCTAGCAAAACCCTAGAAGGGGAGGGGGAGCAGGAGGAGGAGGAGGGATCGAACGGAGCGAGACGTTTGTGAAGCGGGTCGGATTTGATCTGCACCGGGTTCAATTAGGATCCGGTTCGGTTTTATAGTTCGAAGAATGTGCCCGGGCAATTTGGTTTTCGGTTTTGGGCTTTTTCGGCCGTTTATAAATTGGGTTGGGCTATTTTAAGGTTTTAAACCTTTTAAGCCTTGTTTGGTAACTAATTTTAAAAAAGAAAAAAAAAATTGAACTAAAATTTTTTACAATTAGCCCAATGGACTTTTCTGTTCTTCTTATCTATTATCTATTACTCTCTACTAATCCCCAATGTCTATAGCTCACATAGCGCGATTTTCTTTTGTTGAGATTTTTTTTTTTCTTTTTTTTAATCTCTCTCTCTCTCTCCTCTCTCTCTCTCTTTTCCCACCACACCCCTTTATCTTCTTGTTTAAGCCGTTTTCTTTATTCTCTTTAAGAACTACATTTACTCTGTTTTTCTAAATGACTCTTTGCCTCCTGCTGAATTACTCTTTTTTTTTTTAGTAGCCTTTCGCCTACCGTACTTAAGAGATTAGATTTGATAGATGGGAAGGCACGGGAAGCTCAACAATGTTGCCCTAGAAGCGGTGAAACGTCTACAACTATGAAAATTGTGAGAATGTGTGTCGCGACATTATAGTTATAAACTTTAAGCGGTGGAGCGATAATGCCACAGACTCAACAATATTACCGTAAAGTGTTCGTACTTCTTGATATTTTATTCATACTTTACTTGAATTATAAATTATTCTATAACTGTTCCTATTTTGTTTGTGCATATATTTTTATTTGTCTTAGTTGATTCATGCATTGGGCAATAATTGCTTGCAGTATACTTCAGTTTTTTTTTTTCTTAATTATGTGCTCCTTTTATTTTCTTCTTCTTTTTAAAGTATAACTTCTTTTACCTATATTTTAATTTTTACTATTTAGAATTATTTTTATATTTGTAAGTTTTTCACTATTAAATCTATTCTTTTATTCAAATCCGCTCCTTAGATCATCCTATTCCACAAACTACTAACTAAACCCTAGTGGACCACTATAATCTTTACCGTATATTTCTTTATCTAAGAGTTGAAAACTGACAAGCAGCAATGGCTCGGTGCTTTTAAAAATTTAGGAGCTTATATATATATATATATATATATATATATATATATATATATATATATATATATATATATATATATATATATATATATATATATATATTGAGAGAGAGAGAGAGAGAGAAAAAGAGACAGAGAGAAAGAGAGAGAGAGAGAGAGCAGGGTTACTATACTATTAATAACATCAAGTTATTGATGCTATTAGATTTTTTGTCTTTGGATGAAAGCATGTACGGTTAGGATGATAATAATTTATTATTAGTGTGTGGTTGATGGAATAGTATAATATAAAAGATAGAAATAATCAAAGAATAGATCTAACAACGAAAAACTCGGTAACAGCAAGTATTTGGACTCACACACACACACACACACACACACACACACACACACACACACACACACATATATATATATATATATATATATATATATATATATATATATATATATATATATATATATATATATATATATATATATATATATATATATATATATATATAGAGAGAGAGAGAGAGAGAGAGAGTGAGAGAGAGAGAGAGAGAGAATTGAGTTCTTATATTTTTAAAATTACCAAATCATTGATGCTAGTGAGTTTTCAGTTTTTGAATGAAGATTTGTACGATTATAATATAGTAGTTTCATAAAATTTAACGGATGATTGACAAAATAGTATAATCTAAAAAATAAATTTATTAAAGAGATAAATTTAATAGTGAAAATCTTGCAAGCACTTAGTGCTTTTTAAAATAGATGGATCAAAAGATACCTAGAATTGATCAAAAAAATAAATAAATGTGGACTCCATATATAATATTGTTGAAATTATAGGGCAGCGGTAACTTACAAACTGGATAGCCAACGTATTCAAGAACCGAAATTGAATCAGCTAGCTTGTTTTACTAGCCTTCTTGGATCGTCCTTGTCTAGATAATTCTTGATCTTCCACGAATTTTCTGGTTGCAGATCGGATGCGCAAATCAAATCGGATGCGAAGAGGGCTACTAGAGTCCTCTTCTATATATATGTCCACACTCAAAAACCCCGAAAACGTAGGTGAAAACCCAGAAAGAACGTAGAGAGAGAATAAGGGAAGAATAAGTCTCAGTTTCTTCTTGTGTATCGTATGTTATATTCACCGTATAGGGGAAGGGGTTCTATTTATAGATTATTAGGACCCCTTAGGATATTCTTTTTCTCACGTAGAGATAAGAGAATATCGGTTAGGATATGAGCTAAGATATATTTCTTAACCAATAAGAAGCATACCCTTATCTTTAACCCATAAGGATAAATCCTATCCTTATCCTTACCATATAAAAATAAAACTCGATCTTATCCTTAACAAAAAAGAATAAATCCTAATCTACATCTCATATGGATTGAGTCAAAATAGAACCGACCAATGTGGACACACCACATGGCAACAATCTCCCACTTGGCTACATTTGCCAATTTTCTCTCATATACATTCTACTCTTTATACGGGTAATGGAGCGTGCGACCAGATGAAAAAATTACAATGCATGAGTGCCATATTAAGTCACCACCCAACTAATATAGCACATCACTAACTAAAAACGTATATGCCCCAGACGTTTCAACACACACCGGATCAAGTATCACAAATCCCCCTCCTGTAATCACAGGGCTTGACCCTACAAAATCTCTTATACTCATGATTATCTCAAGTAACACAAACGAGATAACCGCCCGGGCAATGAGTCACAAGACTTTCATGGTGTGTTATCGAAACATCTTCCTCAGCCCCTCATATTAATCTGTATCGGTCCAAGCACTTTACTAGACATGCTCCGCGAGATCGTATTTTCTCATGACATTGAGATACACGCTAAGTTAGTTATATCGGACCTCTACTTCATAATGTAGTTATAAGTCAAGGGCATAAAAAAAAGGAGGGCTAGTGCTCACACAGCGACATAGAGAGAAGAATATATGTCACTCTACTAACTAGTCGACAATCACATACAATATGATATGTATGTCATGGCGGAGCACCCACCTAATGGGTCGTGTCACACTCTAAAACGCCTGTGAACCTTGGTCTAGGCACCACTAAGGCATCTAACCACTATACAACTCAGGTCATCTCTATAACCCAAGTATTTAGGTTCGGTCGCTATACAGGCTCGATATGAAATTTCACAAAAGAATTCTCATATCCAACTCCTAAGAGTTTCATCTTAAACTAATTAAGGCGACTTTCAAATTGTATCAACACTTTATTCATAACGTATATGAACAAAGCAATCATATTACAACTACTAAGGTTTAATATGATTATTTAGTCTCATCCTGCTCACTACTTAGGTGCCAAGACGATCACCCGTGTGAATGGACTGACCTGAGCCTGGTGACTTATGATATAATATGTGCCTACTAGTATCAATTACGCAATCATATAAAAGATATATATATATATTTTCATTAAGAAAAGCGTAAGATACAAAAGTATCAATAATGTCCATACATCATAACCTGCGAAGACCCAAACTCCTAACGTGGGTCAGGAACATATCCCTAGCTATTGGCTTGGTCAATGGATTAGCCACCATCCTAGTAGTGGAGATATGTTTAAGAGTGACCTCGCCTAGCCTAATCATCTCTCGAATGTAGTGAAAACGGATGTCAATATGCTTGGTACTGCCATGATACTTGGGGTCCTTCACATACTCCAAAACAGTCATGCTATCGGAGACCATCTCAACAGGCTCATCAGCTCGAGTCACAATGTCGAGGTGCTCGAGAAATCTCCTCAATCAAACAGCCTCCTGAACGATTGCTGAAGAAGCAACGTACTTCACCTCCATGGTAGACAAGGCAATGCAACTCTGCCTTTTACTGCACCAGAAAATTGCCCCACCTCCAAGCATAAACACATAGCCTGAAGTGGACCTGCGCTCATCTCTATCACGGCCCCAATTAGCATCACTATATCCTTTCAATCTCAAGTCCTCATCTTGGATGCATAGAACGAGATCACTGGTTCCCTTTAAGTATCGAAGGATCCTCTTGACCGCTTGCCAATGAGCAGGTCCTGGGTTGCTCTAGTAACGACTTACCAAGCCAACAGTGAAGCATATGTCAGGTCGAGTACACATCATAGCGTACATCAAGCTGCCAATCGCACTCGCATAAGGGACCCTACTCATTTGCTCTTTTTCTTTATCCGTTTTAGGGCACTGATCAAGACTCAGAATGTGATTCTTTTCCACTAGAGTATCAACGGGTTTACTATGATGCATCCTAAACCGCTCCAGGACCCTTTTAATATAGGATTCTTGAGACAGACCAAGAAGTCTCCTAGAGCGATCTCTGCTGACCTTCACACCGAGCACATAACTCGCCTCACCCATATCTTTCATCTCAAAATTGAAAGACACCCACTCCTTAGTGGTATTGATCAACTCTATGTCATTCCCAGCCAATAGTATGTCGTCGACGTATAGAGAAAGGAACAAAATTCCCTTCTCTGACTTCTTGACATATACACAGTGGTCTTCCTCTATCATGGACATATCGATAGAGATGATGGCTTCATGAAACCTGAAATGCCACTGTCTCGATGACTGCTTGAGACCATAAATGGACCTCTTAAGACGACATACTTTGTCTTATTGACATTTGAGTACAAAACCCTTAGGTTGATCCATATAGATCTCCTCCGTAATCCTCCATTGAGGAAAGCTGTCTTGACATCCATTTGGAACAATTCCAAATCTAGATGAGCCACCAAGGCTAAAATCACACGTATAGAGGCAAATCTCACAACGGGAGCAAATGTCTCGTTGTAATCTACCCCCTACCTTTAATTGTAGCCCTTAGCCACGAGCCGAGCCTTATATTTATCGATTGATCCATCTGCTTTGTGCTTAATTTTTAAAACCCATTTATTTCCAATAGACTTGCGCTCAGGTGGAAGGTCAACCAACTCCCATACTTGGTTCTTGCTCATGGATTCCATCTCATCTCTCATAGCAACCATCCACTCATTACAAGTTGGTGATTGTAGTGCTTCTACATAAGAAGCAGGCTCATCATCATCGAGCGGTGTGCACATGAAAATATTCCCTTCGATCTCAAAATGTCGACGGGGAATGTATCCACGTTCACTTTTACGCAGTTGAGGGCATAAACTGTCGGTTTCCAAGGGTATGCTCCCACTCATGGAAGCACTCCCACTAGCCGGAGGATCGCTACCACTTCCTTCAGCGACTTCGGGAAGTGATCGATCACCCTCACCAGAAGATGGGATAGCATCGTCCTGTAACTCATACAATTCGACGTCTTTTCGCATTTCACCAATGCTTGGAAATTCCTTCTCTAGAAATTCCACATTACGAGACTCAATCTCGGTCATCCCACCATCTGGGTGTTCACCATACATCACATAGCCCTTCGAATTTTCAGGGTATCTGATGAACATATGCTTGCCTGCTTTAGGGCTGAGTTTTTCGAATCTATGTGAGGGGCTGTGAGCATATCCAGCTGAACCTCAAGGGCGTAAGTAGTGTAAACTTAGCTTTCTACCACTCCACAACTCATATGGGGTAGAAGGCACTGATTTACTAGGGACTCGATTAAGAATATAGGCAGTAGTCAAAAGAGCATCTCCCCAAAAACTTATAGAAAGATGAGCATGCACCATCATAGACCTAACCATGTCCAGTAGAGTACGATTCCTTCGCTCTGCAACACCATTTTCTTGCGGAGTACCTGGAATAGTGAGCTGTCTCCTAATGCCCTTTTGCTCATAGTAAGTCTTGAACTGATCAGACAAGTACTCACGTCCTCGATCAATGCGAAACACTTTTACACTTCTTTCTATTTGATTCTCAGCCTCCGCTACGAAGCGTTTGAAGCAATCTAAAGCTTCAGAACGGCGAGAAAGCAAATACACATAGTCATAACGGCAATAATCATCAATGAATGTGAGAAAATAGCACGCACCATGCCGGGCCCTCACATTCATTGGCCCACAAATGTCTGAGTGGATCAGCTCCAAAGGATGAAAGGCACGAGTAGCCTTACCAAAAGACTTTCTACATGCCTTCCCAGCCAGACAAGGCTCGCACACAGATAGGTCAACTTTGGCGAGAGACCCCAAAAGGCCTACTCGGGCCAGTCTGTTCATTCTTTCTTGACCTATATGGCATAATCTGGTATGACATTTAACGGATTCATCACAGAGATTAGAAGAAGAAGAAACAAAAGCAAACGAATCATCCTCCAAATCTAACTTAAAGAAACTATTTATTAATATACCATATTCAAATAAAGTATCATATCCAAATAAAGTATAATGAAAGGAAATGTCAATGTGGTCTCTGTCAAAATGAAAAGAATAGCCTAAATGTAGCAAAGCTAAAACTGAACATAGATTACATCTTATACCGGATGCATATAGCACATCCGGAAGAAGTAAAGTGCGGCTACCACGCAACTTGAGTCGGTACGAACCAACTCCAATAACTTCCTCCATTGAGCCATTCCCAAGGGTGACAAATTGTGTGTCAGTCGGTACTCGATGGTAATCTACAAATCCCACTCGATCACGCACTACGTGCTTGTTTGCTCCTGTATCCACGATCCAATCGGGAAGAGAATTAGCTACTAAAGTATAAGAGCAAACAAAACAATGTGAGAGTGGTAGGGTTACATTTTTCGGCTCAAAACAATCTCGAGCGAAATGACCCTTCTGTTTGCAATTATAGCATTTTAGCTTCGCAACTTCTCTACTGCCAGCGCGCTTGCCTCTGCCGCGCTTTCCAACTCCACCATGAGAAATTTGATTTTTACTTTTCTGCGCTCCATTGTTGTAACGCTTCTTGCGCTTGGGTGTGATCCCACCACGCTTCTCAGAGCATGCAACAAGAGTAACAGAATGGTTCGCATCCAAGCGTTCTGCCTCAAGCTCGAGATGATGTGATATGTCATTAAATTTTTTAATACCTTCACTGTGCGTCATCAGGAGCTTCATCTGGGACCATTCAGGGTCCGGTAGTGAACGAATCACCGCAAGAACCTGTTGCTCATCGTTGAGCTCATTTCCAACAGCCTTAAGGTCCCGAATCATGGTGCTCATCACACGAAGGTGCTCAACCATTGAGTGCTTCAGGTCCTTAATGTACTGCTGAAACTTTAGATTTAAGGCACGCAGTCTCGTAACTGAAGTTTGCCCAAAAACAATCTTCAGATTGTCCCACATGTCTTTGGCAATCTCATATGTCTCAAACTGTCCAATGAGGTCATCTTGCATAGCACACAACAAAGTATACCGAGCAGTACGATCCTCCTTGAACCGCTTATCATAGACATTCTGCTCATGCTGCTGTTTTACAGTAGTGCTTTTTAGAGGCACGATCATTTTGACAGAGAGAGTTTCAAGAACTCCTTGTTCATTAAGCACATATTACATTTTTCTGTGCCATATGTCATAATTCTTTCCGTTTAGCTTGTCACCTCTCGTGATGTCAGCTATAACGTTTTTGGAAGTCATTTCACTGCATTCAAAAACAGGTTTGGACATTAAACACATATTTCAAAAAAAATTAACAAGATTGAAAAAATATCCCCTTCGCAACGGGGTCAAAAATTTCGCTAGTCTCGTAATCATCACCCAGTGTCGGTTCAAAAATTACAATCTTATTAATTTTCTTTTTATTTAATTTTAAAACTTATTCAAAAAATTGGAACTATTCATTTTAAAATAACACATCTTTAAAATATTTTTAAGAACTTATCTTAAAATATTAGAGAATTCATCATCACAGAGATAAATGTTTACCACACAAGTATTAATAGTTTATATCCACACAAGATATATAATGTATAAAACACATGCATATATTAAAAAAATTATGCTACACAAGCGAAAACATATTTATCATTTAAATCCCACAGGAAAAAAAGTTTCGCACCACAAAGGAGTATAAAAAAAAAAAAAAAAAAATTGCACCACATAGGAGCATAAAAAAATTATTTTAAAAAAAATTGCGGGTCGCCGCGCAACCACGCATGTCGGGCCAGCCTCGCACACCCTGCGCAGGGCCCGCTTTCACCCATGGGTGCTGCAGGCAGGGACAAGCCCAGCGCCAGCAGCGCGGTGCGCCGGCGCCCGCCCGCAAATGAGGCAGGCTGGGCCGGACCCAGCGCACCCAGCGTGGGGGCCCATACCCGCCCGGTCTTTGCAGGTCGGGCCGAGCCTGCGCCCGCAGCGCACGGGGGCCCGAGCCCGCTGGGGCGCTGCGGGCTGGCCCCTGCGCCCGAAGCGCGGGGCCCCGAGCCCACTGGCGCGCTTCGGGCTAGGCCTGGCCTGCACCCGCAGGGGCGCTACGGGTTGGGCCCCTGCGCCCGAAACATGGGGCCCAGAGCCCGCGGGGCCAAAGCCCGCCCGATGGCTGTGCTGGTCGGCCCCCCGCGCCCGAAGCACGGGGCCGGTCTCTCAGACCATTTTTTTTTTAATAAATAAAAAAATATATTTACAACATATATATATATATATATATATATATATATATATATATATATATATATATATATATATATATATATATATATATATATATATATATATATATATATATTTACAACATATGTAAATAAAAAATATATTTCTCGATCAATATAAAAGAATAAAAGCTAAAACTAATTTAATTTTTCTTTTATCTTTTATTTATTTATTTTAATTCGATTTCACATAGAAAAACGAATATAAAATTTGTAGAACTAATTTACAAAAAATATGATCCACGAAACATACATTCAAATCAAGCAAACACAGGCATGATCATAGGCGAAAACAAGTAAAACTGCCTTTGATACCATTTGTTGGAATTAGAGGGCAACGAAAACTTACAAACTGGATATCCAACATATTCAGAAACCGAAATTGGATCAGCTTGCTTGTTTTACTAGTTTTCTTGGATCGTCCTTGTCTTGATAATTCTTGATCTTCCACGAATCTTCTGGTTGCAGATTGGATACGCAAATCAGATCGGATGCGAAGAGGGCTACCAGAGTCCTCTTCGATGTCCACACTCAAAAACTCCGGAAACGTAGGTGGAAATCCAGAGAAAACGTAGAGAGAATAAGGAAAGAAGAAGTCTCAGTTTCTTTTGTGTATCTATGTTATATTTAACGTATAGGGTAAGGAGTTCTATTTATAGATTATTAGTACCCTTCTGATATTCTTTTTCTCATGTAGAGATAAGAGAATATCGGTTAGGATATGGATTAAGATATGTTTCTTAACCAATAAGAAACATATCCCTATCTTAACCCATAAGGATAATTTCTATCCTTATCGGCTCTGTTTGGAACCTGGTATAAGTGGGGGATAAGGGGTTATCCTCCTTATACCCAAACATGATTTTGGATTGGGGAGAACAGTTGTTCCTCCCATACCAAGTTATCCAACATGATTTTGGATTGGGGAGAACAGTTGTTCCTCCCATACCAAGTTATCCGGTATAAAGGTGGAACAGCTGTTTCATCTGTTACTTACTTCTTTTTTTTTTACTTAAAATTTTTTAAATTATAAAATATTTAAATTTATAAAATTTATTTTTTTTTTTTATAAATTTTAATTCCTTGTATTGTTTTTATTCCTCTTTAATTTACCAAACACAATTTTTCTTATTTCCGGTACAATTTCTATACTCAACCAAACACAAAATTACTTTAATTCCTACTTGTACCTGAACTTATACCTATTCCAGAAATAACCAATTTTTTTTTTATACCCGAACCAAATGCAACCTTAACATATAAGGATAAAATTCGATCTTATACTTAACGAAAAAAGATAAATCCTAATCTACATCTCATATGGATTGAATCAAAATAGAACCGATTAATATGGACACACCAAATGGCAACAAATATAATATAGAATGTGAGTGAAGTGCTTTTTATAAGAATGGAAAACTTGGATGTGGTCATACTTAAATATCAAGTTAATTACATTACTGAAAAGCAGTGGTGAACGATTTACAATTATTTATGTATGAATACGTATTCATACGATGTATTCATACGACGTATTCATACTTAAATAATTACAAATAATTCACCTTAGTTGATAGTTGATGAGATTAATGGCCCCATGCATGCTGAGCTAGTCTCCATTACATTAAATGATCCCAACTAATCAATTTATGGCATTAATTACAATACATGATCCCAACTAATCAATTTATGGCATTAATTACAATACATACGTGTGATTCTTTCCCTTTTTTTTTTTTTTTTTTTTTTTTTTTGGATCTGGCGCCAAATTGTCAGAATATATTATATAGTAATAATTAATTTAAAACCTTCATTTTTGTTTTATGTATTTTAATATTATATATATATATATATATATATATATATATATATATATAGAGTTGGGCTGGAATGCTATTGATAGCACCAACCCAACTTTACCATCCACTTTGTAGCCATTGGATTGCATTGAGATTCGTGCAAGCCCTTTAATTAAAAAGAAAAACTTTTTACTTTTTACTTTTTTTTTTTTTACTTTTTTTTTTTTTTTTTTTTTTCATTAAAGAGCCTACACGGATCTCAATACGATCCAATGGCTACAAAGTGGGTGGCAAAGTTGGGTTGGTGCTATCAATAGCATTCCAGCCCAACTCTATATATATATATATATATATATATATATATATATATATATATATATATATATATATATATATATATATATATATATATATATATATATATATTAACATTTCATATAGTTTAAATGGATTGATTTGGTATAAATTATTATTTAATCTTTCTGGGTGGAATTAATGATAAGGGCTTGATATTGAAGAGATAACATGAACAAAAATAATTAAGATGTAATTATGTACAAATGCACCATACAATTATTTCTGTTCAGAATTTTTTTGGCTGTTCTTGTGATTATTTAATAAATACTTTTTTTTATTTATGATGTGATGAACGGCTGATCAAATTAAGCCATATGATGAACGGTTGATCAGATTGGGTGATTCAATTCTAACCCATATTTTTTATCTATAAATAGCAGTGCACAGGAAGATGCAGATCAAAACAAACTAAGTACTGCATGTGACACTTCAAAAAACACAGATGGGTTCTTACGAACTTGCAATATCTTTCTGCTTCCTTCTTTATGTCTTGCTTTTCATACCTACTCGTTCGGCTTCGTACTACACTCGCGATGCCGACGATGGTGCCACTGCCCACCTGCACTTCTACATGCACGACGATTACACCAGCCCGCGCCCGACCGCCATGCGGGTCGTGGCCGCTCCGTCGACGGACAATGAATCTGACTCCCCCCGCCGCTTCGGGGACATCGTCGTGCTCAACAACGTGCTCACTGAAGATCCGAGTCCGGACTCGAATGCCATCGGACGGGCTCAGGTCTGAAATAATAAATTTTATAAAAAAAACCTTAATCTGCATGCTAAAATTTCAAGTTGAGCATTCGAGGAATTGATAAATCTAAATCTTTAAGCAAAATTAAAAATAAACTTTTAAGCTCAAAAACAAAATCTCCAACTCAGCCCCTAGATCGAGTTTCTGCTTAGAGAAAAGCAAATATTTGTAGAAGCGTCAGTCACTTTATAGCTAGTTAGGTCAATTCAGATCGTCAGTCAAATCAGTACTCAATAATTTTATTTGGAATTAATAGTTGACAATTTGATAAGACCAAAAAAAATCAAAAATATTTCAACTATAGTTTTACCTATCTCTTATTTCGGCAGCATTTAGAAAAATTATTTATTTATATTGTTTAAGCTGATAGAGTACGGTATTTTAATTATTTATATTTAGTATATCAGGGTTTTGCTGTTCGAGTGGCGGAGGATGGGATTGTGTCGGACCTAAGCCTACACTTCGCGTTCGAGGACGGTCCATTAAAAGGAAGCTCGCTCACCGTGCACGGCCGGATCACCTTGGATCGACCGGTACGGGAGTCGGTGGTGGTCGGCGGGACTGGGCATTTTCGATTCGCGCGAGGATATCTTTTGTCAAAAAATTACGATTATAATCTTAAAGATGGTGGAATTGTGGAGATGGATGTGTATGTTTCTCACCAATATTGACTAATGCAGTTTCTCTTGCTCAAAAAAAAAAAATTTTAAAAAAATTCTCTTTATTAAATTTGGGAATCTTATTTTCATAGAATTTCTAGTGTTAAAAGGGAAGTGAATTAAGGATATTGAAGGGAAAAAATGGACAAGCACTGTTACATTCTTGAATATTGTGATTTTTGAATTGATTCACTTCTTAGGATTGGATTAGATTTGTAATTAAATCTTAATTAGATTAGGATTAAATTTAAATTCATTAGAGATAAATTAATTTAAATTTAAATATTAATTAATTAAAGTATAATTTTAATTTAAGTATATTTGGGTATATCTTGAGTGGAGTTTTATATATATCTCTAATGTAGAGAGCTTTTATATATGAGCAATGCTATATGTACACCCCCAAGGGGGTGTACATCTTACACCCACCCATCTAAGGGTGGGGGGGTCACTTCACAAATTGTGAAGTGACCCCTCACCACACCCTACCCATTGGATGGGTGGGGTGTGTGATGTACACCCCAAATGGGAGTGTACAAGTAGCATTTTCCTTTATATATATATATATATATATATATATATATATATATATATATATATATATATATATATATATATATAAGTAGACTCTTAAAAAAAAATCGTACTTTAAAGGAATCCATATAGATTGCATGGACCTTGTGCATGGTGCATATGAGAGAGAAAAGATAGAAGTCTTCTAGGTTTATAAAAAACGAGAGAAGGATGAGAGAGATTCAGGAGGAGGGCTCGGGTTGAAGTTACTCTGGTGTAGAAGAAGAGTCGGTATAATTCTTTTCTTGGTTAATGAATCTTATTTCACCTGCATATATTTCTATTTTGATTTTTCTTTTCTTTGTGGTTGTGTTGGTTCCAGTTGAGGAGACAGGTTTATGGAAAAAATACGATTTGATGCTTCCGTTGCGGAATCCCAACATTAGACGGTAACGGCGTGGATTGCTATCACGCCTCGGGGTCGAAACTGCGATCCGGACTCGCCAACAGATCCGCAACCTATACGGGAAGCCCCATATAGACGAAGCAACCAACCTGCAAAAGATAATACTAATCACTAAACAGATATCAGAGCAAAAAGTAAGCTGCTGAAATAAATACATACAACTCTCAAAAGTACATGGCAGATCCTCACAATACATAAATCACTCCAAAATAAACTCTCGACTACAAAAAAAAAGTACAAAATATAGGATCCACCGACAGTACAATAAAGATCACCAAAATATGGTACATCTACTCTCTCTCCAAGGCAGGCAGGGATCTAGCTCGCGACTCCCTTACCTCGGTCAGATGATGCAGCAGCAGGGGTAGCAAGAACAGGAGAAGAAGTCCCTGGAGATGGTCACCAACGGAGAGTGTGAGAACTACAACCAACAGTAGTTCTCAGTAGGTACCGTCACCAAGACCAACAGTCTGCCCACTATGTCTACTAGAGGCATAAGATAACAAATGCAGTATACTAAAAGTGAAAAGCAGGAAATAAATTTACAGCTACCATACCTCTATTTAATAATACTCAATTGGTGATACAGATGAAAAAGATGTATCTATTGAAACTCGGTCACAAAAGCAACCCAATCACACTGATTGCCACATAGGGTCCAGTCAAACCTGCGCCTATCCTACAACCATATACCCGCACTGGGTCAGGAATTACGTAGGTGGTCCCACTCGGATTGCGTCGACAAGCTGCGAAAGATAAGTAGCAGGCTTAGCTCCGGAACGGCACTCGAGGGGAGCGACCCCACTAAGGAAAGTATCCGCGCATCTCTGTCGAGCTCAATATGGCTCATGCAGGCTATAGTCCAAAAACCACGATCAATCAGATCGACAAAGTCCGACTCACAACACTAACCCATCGGCTGGATGAACTCAACGGTCGGGACCGCCGTCAACCAAACGACTCCCAGGACAGGACATCAAACTCAACATGCCAAAACTCACCGGCTGGAGTACTCCACAACCGACGACAACGAAGAGCCCGAAAACCCCGAAAGACTAGTACCTACAACCCAAATCAAACAAGAACAGGCTCTAGGCATAGCCTCTCGTTGTTATCGACCCGAGGAAGAGAACAGACCTTAGAACCCAGATCACTCGAACCTTCCCGGGCGAGGAAGTTTAAAGGAAAAGATGATATTTATTACTGAAAACTGTTTTCACTCGAACCCTTTAGGAGTGAGGACCCAAAATAGTTCATTTTTATAAAACCATCTTGATTTAAGAAAATCCATTTTAATGAATTTTAGTTCTTTTAGGGAAATCAGTTAGAAAATAAGTTTTATTCCCAAACCCCGAAGGGCTAATGCCTTCGCCCAATCAGACAAGAACATACTCCGACGACCTTTCGATATTTGGAAGGAAAACATTGGTTTACTGAAATCATGTATGTCCAAAAAGATTCTGGATTCAAGATTCTGAAATCAAAAGCGCACTACTGCCATGAATTCAGTGACAATAAACTGAATGGAGAAACTCGACGACCCGGGACCACCGTTTAGCCAAACGGCTTCTGACACGAATACAAGACTAGCCACAGCTACCAGACTCCACTCGGCCCCCAGGCACGAGCGCAACATGCATCCTACAAAACCCAACAACTCGGCCCACTATCTGGGCGAGGAAAAACTCTATGTCCCTGAATGAATATGTAAAGTGTGGGGGTGTCTAAAGCATAAAAAAACCTAGCCCAGATGAGAATTTTCTACTAGTCTGGTTTACACATATATCATATGACGGGGTGCTAGGTCAATGTTTCAATATTAGCATTTATAAAAAAAATAAACAATAAATAGGTTCTATCATGCAATATACAAGTTATGCATTAATAAGGGGATAATGCAATATTATGATCTTTAAACATAACCCATAAGAACGTATTCCAACAACACATGAACCCAACTAGTTTAAGATGAACATTACCACATATAAGATCCTAGATCCATGATCGTGTACCAAAACTCAAGTAAGCATCATCATCATAACATAGATTAAATGTCATGCTTACATAATCACATATAAGTTATACAACAAAAATGCATGCTTGCTAACAATTAGAATTAGGGGACCGTCCGCCGATTTTGGAGACAAAAACAACCGACCTGAAAACGGTTGATCCCAGGCCCGATCAAGCTGAAATCCGGTGGGAAGAACCCTTGACTCCTCAGGAAAATAATGGCGCGGATATCACCCCAATCCGACTCCCGGATTGGCCGCAAATGACGAAATAACAAGCGTTGCGCGGTAAAATCCAAAAAATTCAGCAATAGTCCAAGGTGATAAGGGAAGGAATTTTCAGCAATAAGTATATCCAAACAAGGTTCCAAACAGTAGTACAAAGTGTTTTTAATCCCATAAACCCTTTCCAAACATCAAAAATCCATTAAGTACCCTGATAATTAACTCTCAACCAAACTATATCATGCTGTCCAAAACAGGGCATTGAAATGAAGCTTAGTGTTTAAGGATTTATAGAGCTTTAATTAAAAGTAATTCCTCTTAAGTTCCAACATGAAAAATGCTCTTTTATATCTTGTTAACACATCCATACAAAGAGATCCCCAAAAATCATGATAATCTCGTAGCTACCACCATACAAAAGCTCATGGCTCAAAGGAACACGAAAACAACTGCACAACCAAAATCTGCATTGAAGGGTCAGAAAGATGGCAAAATTTACCTGGCCAAACGAGCTCCAAATTTAAAAATAAAGGTAGCGATGGATTCCTCGTCGAGTGTAGATGCGAATCGAGCCAAAGAACTCCTAAATCCGAGCTCGAATGAAAGAGAAAACTCAAAATTACTCAAGAGTGTCCAAGCACAAAATCTGTGAGGGATGGTTCCAGAAAAATCAAAAATACTCTAAAAAATCCCATGATTCATGAAAAAAGTTGAATATCAAACTTATAGATTTACCTCTCATGGAGATCCCTTCCAAATTTCAGCTCGAAATTCTAAGAAATGACGTCTGGGGGAATTTTGCACCAAAATGCGATGGTGAAGCTCCGAAAACAGCACTAATGGTGTGTTACACTTGAGGAAGAAAATGGTCTTCCCAAACTCCCATGTGGCCAACAATGGTGAAGGTGAATATGTAGAAGAGGGAGAGGTGTGCTGCTGTGAAGGGTCCCAGGTGCACCAGCAAGAAAGGAAGGAGAAGGAGCTGCTACAAGAAGAAGAAGAAAAAGAAAAGAAGGAAAAAGAAAAAAGAAAAAAGAAAAAAAAAAGAAAAAGGAGCCCTGGGCTACAGTGCTGAGCCAACCCAGCACCGGCCCGGGTCCACGTCCCCCCCCCCCTTCCCGGGGCCACGTGGCGCCATCCGGGCGCCCCCCGCACTCGGGCGGGTGGCTTGGATGCGGCCGCTGGGCCACAACAGGCAGGTGGGCGCCCTCCAACGGGAGGGACCCGCGTGGTTCTGCGCGAGGACGTGCAGCGCACGCCGGCCCACGCACGTCGCGCCCGGCCCAATGCTAGCGCGCCGCGTGGCCAGGCTGCGCCAACCCCGTGCCGACACCTGTCCAGGCCTCCCGTTTCGCAGCGCCCTGTGCACCGCCAATACGTGTAGACCAGCACACAGTGCAAAAATGTCCGGTAAGCCCAAAAAAATTCTGGAAACAGTCATTTTTGACTGTTTTCGCGCGCTGAGCCCGTTTTTACCATCCGTTTGATGCACAACACACTCTAAACACCAATAATAGGTGTTTTCTCGCCGCCAGATGCGCGGGCAAACCGCCCGGGCAACCGAAACAACCGGGACACCAATAGTAGGTGTTTTCTCGCCGCCAAGCCACACGGGTAACCGAGGCAACCGGGACACCACAATTGCGGTACCGGAGTGGGTTGTGGATTCACAGAATTTAGTACCGGGGCGAGTACCATATTCCCAATAATTGGTATCAGAGCTAAAGGTTATCGATATTCAGGAGAGATCGACGGAGATAGCCACGAAGTTCGAAAATCGAGAAGTTTGACGGCAAGAGCAATTTCGGCTTGTGGCAGATTAAAGTTCGAGCAGTTTTGGTACATTAGGATTTGGACCAAACGTTGAACGGGAAAGAAGCAAAGCTGGCGGAAATCACGGATGCGGCATGGGAGAAGATGGAGCGGAAAGCACTGAGTACGCTTCATCTATTATTAGCAGATGATATTCTTTACAACATAGCCAACGAGTCGACACCGGCGAAGTTGTGGAAGAAATTAGAAAATCTATACATGACCAAATCCTTAACGAATAGGTTGTATCTGTAACAGCAACTGTTCACGGTGCGGATGCAAGAAACGGCTAGCCTACATGAGCATCTAAACACGTTCAACAAGGTAGTGACCCAGTTTATCAGTATCGGAGTCAAACTGGATGATGAAGATAAGGTGCTTATTTTACTTTCTTCGTTACCGGTGACATATGAGCATCTTGTGACCACGTTGCTTTATAGTAAAGAGACCATAAGCGTGAAGGCTGTCACGGCGGCGCTTCTCTCGAATGAGATGCGAAAGATGACTTAGGAGTCCAGCATGCAGAGTCATGATACAACTTTGATAGTAAAAATGAAGAAGTATGTAAAAATATTGGCGACCGGAAGTAGACAAAAGAAACCGCTATCCGAGGTGGAGTGCTTCTATTGTCACAGGAAATGTCACATTAAGCGCAATTGTCATAAGCTTAAGGATGACTTGAATGAGCTAAAACGATAGAAGGAAAAAACTGTTGCGGATCAGAATAAGTAGACGTCAGCGATGGCGCAGGCGGCAGAGTCGAAGATGATCGATTCTGATGTGCTATATGTGGCGACCGGTGTACTAAAATTTCGGATGATGTATAGGTGCTCGATTTGACATGTTCCTTTCACGCCTACTCGAAAAAAGAGTCTTTTGCTTGCCTATAAGGCGATAAAATGTGAAAAAGCTCTTATGGGGAACGGGATGGCGTGCAAAGTTTTAGGAGTCGGCACGGTGAAGATCCGGATGCACGATAGGATCGCAAGGATGCCGACAAGTGTACGACATGTTCTTGGTTTGAAGCGGAATTTGATCTCGTTAGGTGAGTTGGACTCGAAATGTTGCAAAATTTCAGCTTCAGGTGGAGTTACGAGGGTTCAAAAACGGGATCGGGTTGTTTGCGTAGCGAACAAGCGCGGAAACTTGTATGTTCTGAACGGGAGCATAGTCAGAATCAAAACAAAGTCAATTTGGGTTCCAAAAGTTCGCAGAGGCGCAGTCGCTTAGATGGAGTGATGGATGCGGTAACATCGAGCGGCGGAGATAAGCTTAAGGTGGAGCTTGACTAAGATAAAGATCGTTAGGATTTGGTTAGATTTATAATTAAATCTTAATTGGATTATGATTAATATTTAAATCTGTTAGAGATAAATTAATTTGGATTTAAATATTAATTAGAGTATAATCCTAATTTATGTAGATTTGGGTATATTTTCGGTGGAGTTTTATATATATCTCTAGTGTATAGAGCTTGTATATATATATGAGTACGTATGAGACTCTTAAGAAAAAATCGTACTTTAAAGGAAGTCATATAGATTGCATGCATCTTGTGCATAGATGCATGTGAGAGAGAAAAGAGAGAAGTCTTATAGGTTTATAGAAGACGACAGAATGGTGAGAGAGATTCAGGATGAGGGCTCGGGTGAGAAAAGAGAGAAGTATTCTAGGTTTATAGAAGACGAGAGAAGGGTGAGAGAGATTCAGGAGGAGGGTTCGAGTTGAAGCTACTCTATTGTAAAAGATGAGTCGGTGTAATTCTTCTCTTGGTTAATAAATCTTATTTCACCTGCATATTTTTCTGTTTTGATCTTTCTTCTTGTATTAGTTTCAGTTCTAGATCTGTTGAGAAGACGGATTAATTTATTATAGAAATTTGATTTGACGTTTTCGTTGTGAAATTTTAATACTAGACGGTACCGGCGTGAATTGCGGTACCGGAGCGGATTATAAATTCACAAAATTTAGTATCAGGACAAGCATCAGATTCCCAGCAATTCATTGCAATAAAACACAAAGGCGGAATTGTTAAGATTATTTCTAAATTGTTTTCTCTTATTTCAACTTTTTATAAGTCGTTTGCATAAGATCAATCTTTGTATGTGTGTGTGCGCGCGCACGAGAGAGAGAGAGAGAGAGAGAGAGAGAGAGAGAGAGAGAGAGAGAGAGAGAGAGAGAGAGATTGAGAGAGAGAGAGAGGTTGTTTTCTTTTAAATCAATTTTTTTTCGTAAGTCAATTTTAGTAAAGTAGTTTCTAATGAGACCAATTTTTTTCTAAGTCATTTTTAGTAAAATAGAAAGAGATTTTTTCTTATAATAATATCGATCC